>SEYY01014683.1:0-2500 GCA_009176605.1 Armadillidium nasatum | reverse complement strand
GGCATCTCTAAGTCTAGCATAGGGAGAGACTGGAGGATTGTTCTCAGGGGGCGTGTTCGTAGTAACGGGATCTGTAAATGAACAAAACACATACATTATTAAGTGTTCTTTGAAATTAAACAAAAATAAATAAATAAAAAAAAAAAAAAAAAAAAAAAAAAAAAATTTCTCTCTCTCTCTCTCTCTCTCTCTCTCTCTATCTATCTATATATATATATATATATATATATATATATATATATATATATATATATATATATATATATATATATATATATATATATATATATATATATATATATATATATATGTAAAAAAGCAAGCAAAACAGGTTTCACCATGTAATTTGACATGTAAAAGCTTTTGAAACGTGAAATTATGGAATCTACCAAATGAAGAAAACGTACAAAACACATCCGTTACAAACACATAAATTGTTAATTGAAGTTTTAAAAATGAAGCAAATTTAAGACAAGAGTCACAAACATTGACCATTACATAAAATTATCAATATAATATGAGCAAATAACATGTTCGCCAACAAAAAAAAAATAATATTACGAGTGTTACTTGGAAATATTTAATAAAAAAAGTGAGGACGAACAAAAATTCTTTTATAAAAAAAAAGAAAATTAACTAAATGTGAGAAAACACGTTGGTCATAATTAATAAATGTTATTTCAAATTAAAAAAATAATACAAATGTCACAAACAAAAAGTAATGATTCAAATTAAAAAAGAAAATTAAAAAAAAAAAAAAAAAAAAAAAAAAAAAAAAAAAAGTTTTGTCGAATAAAAAATAAATAAAATAATTGAAATGCCCAAACTTGTGCCACGAAAATAGAAAGTTCTTTGGAATAAACAAAATATTTGTCATGTTAATTGTTAATTCAAATTATAAAATATTTAAGAGAAATCTAAAACACTAAAAATGTTGTTAAATTAAAAAATGTGATGAACACAAAACGAACATTAAAATATATTGTGTAAAATGGAGATTTTGTTGCTTGAAATTAAAAAATAAAATAAAATTGTTTCTCAATCATTAAATGTTATTTCAAATTTAAAAAATAAGTAAATGGATAAAGTATATCTCACTTTAAAAACTTTTTTTAATTAAATTAAAAATTAGTAATAATAAAATTAGATAAAAATGCTTCACAGTCATAATAAAAATTGTTTTGATTTAAAATAAACAAGACAGGTGTTTCATTGTGTTAATTAAATTTATGAAAATGAAAAATAAATAAAAAAGTCACAAAAATGAAATATTTAATTTAGAATTAAAAATTTTAAAAATAAATAAAATAATAAAAGCTTACCAATACTAACGCGTCTTCTAGCCTCATTAATATCCCGAAATTCTCTTGGGTAACACATTTTTTCTTCTAAATTATATGTATGAAATAATTAATGTGAGAAACACTTATGCTAACTGTTAAGAAATAAGAGTTTCAGTTTTCTTTCAGTTAAACAGTGATTAATACAGAACTTTTAAAACACTATAATTTATCAAGATCTGCTTACTGTTTTTCATACACACAATTTCGGATTCTAGAGTGAACTGTTCCTCTCTCTTGATTCTCTCACTTTATATACTCTGAATGATTGACCTGACCAATAAATTTTGATAAGAAGGAGGATTTATTTTTAAAAGGGTCAATGTCACGCCCATTTTTCTTTATCAATGATTTTAACTATATATATATATATATATATATATATATATATATATATATATATATATATATATATATATATATATATATATATATATATATATATATATATATATATAGAGAGAGAGAGAGAGAGATAGAGAGAGAGAGAGAGAGAGAGAGAGAGAATAAACTTTGTAGTATTAAAAATTTCGTTTAATAAGGGTTTAATCCGATTAAAGATTTGAGAAAGTAAAAATATAACCATTTTTTTATTAGTTTAGGATTAGTTTTTTATTAGGATTACCTTTTCTAAATTTGAGGTAAATGAACCACATATCATTTATTTTGGGAGTCACACACACACACACACACACACACACACACATATATATATATATATATATATATATATATATATATATATATATATATATATATATATATATATATATATATATATATATATATATATATATATATATATATATATTTTTATATTTTAAGTAAAACATCTATAGAATTAAATAAGGAAGTATTATAAATTAATTGTTAAATTAAGAGATCTTATACATGTATTTTTTGAGCTTCACTCGTAATATATTTTGTTTTATTATTATTATTATTATTTTATTTTGGTGGATGCTTTAAATTCTGTACCTATAAAAGGAAGTCAAAAACAATGTTTTACACGGCTGGAGAGGGAAGGAGAAGGTGGAAGTATCTCGACTTCCATCCGAAGGATCTTTGTTCCTTTTTCTCCTTGGAGCTGAGTTTACAAAGTATTAGTTATCTCGGACCATTTTCTTTGTAAATAAATAGTTATCTCGAACTATTGTTCA
>SEYY01014682.1:7500-10000 GCA_009176605.1 Armadillidium nasatum | reverse complement strand
TCTCTAGACGATTTTGGATCAAGGAAAACATAAACTGGCTTGATGGTTTGTACTCAGCTCTTTTTTTTCACATAAGAATTTGTTTTTGTATTGGATTTTTTTAACATCATCCTAAAAATTAACTTTGAAATCTGAAATTAAAACACCCGCTTAGCAAATATTTGAATTTTAAAATCTTGAAAATATTCTTTTGCTTAGATAAAATCGTAGATATGGGATACACAGACAGAATAGTAAAATATTCACAGCTATATATATATATATATATATATATATATATATATATATATTATATATATATATATATATATATATATATATATATATATATATATATATATATATATAAATATATATATATAAAGTTAAAATCACAATGGTCATTTAAAATTTGAAAAGGAGAGGAACTGACTTTTCACTCACGCCAGAGCCCTTCTCAATATTAATATTATATATATATATATATATATATATATATATATATATATATATATATATATATATATATATATATATAATATTATTATATATAAATATATATATATATATATATATATATATATATATATCAGTGATGACCTCCGCATCCGCCATAACCTCATCAAATTAAACATCCTCATCCGCATTCGCATCCGCATCAGCACTTTCGGAAAATTCAACATCCGCATCGCATCCGCATCCGCACTTAAAAGAAATTTTATATCTAATCCGCAAATGAGAAAAATATGACATGCGATCCATTATATATATATAATATATATATATATATATATATATATATATATAATATATATATATATATATATATAATATATATATATATATATATATATATATATATATATATATATAGACTTAATTCAACAGAAGTTGGTGAATGTGAAGGTCATTCCAGGAATATCAATGGATTCGGACCATAGATTAGTGGTGACAGATATACGAATAAAGATGGAGAAATACAGAATAAAGAAAAGAGAAGTGTTTTTAAAGTTGAAAGAGAATGGAAAGAAAAGAGAATATATTGAAAAGATAAGGGAAAATTTGGAACAAATGGAGGAAGTAAGAGAGATAAGGAAGATTCAGTAAATAGTGAGAAGTGTAGCAGAGGAGACACTAGGTAGAAGATAGATGGAAGAAACGAAGAAAAGGTACATGAAGTGATGGGAGGAGGAGGTAAGGGAAGCAATATTGAGGAAAACGGTCAGGATGAGAAGGTGACTGAAAAACAGGACAGCACAGACGAGAGAGTTGTATGTAGAAGCCATGAATGAAGCAGAGAGAGTGAAAAGAAAAGCAAAAGAGGAAGCAGCTGGTAGGGATGCTGAAGAGATGAAGGAGGATTTGGGAACAGGAAAGAAGATCTTTAGATTGGCAAAAACATATAGAGGATCAAAGAGGAAAGGAGGTAATATCAAGGATATGCAGGGGGAAGTTTTGGGGAGACCAACGGACATAAACGGAAGATGGACTGAACACCTTAGAGAGCTGTTCAACGTAAATGATGTGGAGGAGGAGGTGGGAGAGGAGATGGAGGAGGGAGAGGAAGACGAGGAGGAAGACGAGATTATCGGAGAGGAGTTGGAGGTAGCCTTAGGAGCAATAAAGAACGGTAAGGCACCAGGGGAGGAGATACCCATGGAACTCATAAAAGAGGGAGGAGAGAAAATGAAAGAAATAATTTTGAATATGTTGAAAATATGCTGGAACGAGGGGAGGATGAAATACCCAAAGAACTCATAAAAGAGGTTGGAGAGAAAATGAAAGAAATAAATTTGAATATGTTGAATATCTGCTGGAACGAGAGTGAAGTGCCGGGAGGCTGGAGAAAGGCAATTGTGGTTCCGTTTATAAAAAGGAAAAGAAGATAGTGGAGTCTGCAACAATTATAGTGGGATTACATTATTGGACCACTTAGCAAAATATATGAAAGGATATTGGAGAGAAGGATGAGAATGGTTGTGGAACTCAATTGGGGAAGAACAGAGACACGTCGAATCTCTTGCTCGCTCTGAGAATTATGTTGGAAAGATGTGTAAATTTAATAAAAGTGTACACATAGCATTTATAGATTTAAGAAAAGCCTTTAAATCAGTGCCAAGGGAGAGACTGTGGATGGTGCTGGAGAGGAAGTACTCAGTGAGTAAAAAACTAAGAAATGCTGTAGGAAGTTTGTATAAAAATAACAAATATAATAATGTAAGAACAGAATATGAGAATAAGAAATGGTTTGAGGTGAAAGCTGGTGTGAAACAAGGAAGCGTGATGTCATCAATTTTATTTATAGCATATATGGATGTGCTGATAAGAAAGGTGAAGGAAAATATACAAGAACTAAACGGTAACATTTTAGCATACGCAGACGATTTAGCATGTTGGAGTGAGGTTGGAGATAAGCTGAGAGATGTGATGATAAGTTTTGTGAATAGGCTCAGAGAAGCAGGTCTAAGTATGAGTACAGAAAAGACGGAGATATGGAAGTCAGCAGAGCGGTGGGAGAAGA
>SEYY01014682.1:0-2500 GCA_009176605.1 Armadillidium nasatum | reverse complement strand
ATATATATATATATATATATATATATATATATATATATATATATATATATATATATATATATATATATATATATATATATATATATATATATATATATATATATATATATATCGAGTCCAATAGCAGACATTAATTTTCTATATGAAAATAGTCTATATATATATATATATATATATATATATATATATATATATATATATATATATATATATATAATATATATATATATATATATATATATATATATATATATATATATAATATATATATAACTACTGGAATGAAAACAACGGTAGATCACATAATGGAATGAAAACTTGTTGATAGATCATATATAAGAAGAGCTCCTAATAAAGCTTATTAAAGTTTTTTTTTAATGAATTCTAATGAAAATGATATAAAACTTTTATTAACTTTTTAAAAATTAAAAAGAAAAAAATTTTTTTAATATGATAATAGCAAAATGGAATTAATTCACTTTAATTATATACAAAAACAGCAAATCATGATGACAAATTTTCTTAGATATTTAAAAAATAAAAAAATTAAAAAATTAAAAAAATATTTTTTAAAAAAAAAGTTTCTCCAATTTTAACTTTCACAAAAAAAAAAAAAAAAAAAAAAAAAAAAATTCTCAAATTAACATGCAATACGATATAACAAATAAGTATCGGGGAAATGTAATTGACGCCACTGCGATACGATATTCCTCCGTTTCAATGAAGAGAGAACGATTTTAAATTCATTGTCAATAATAATTAAGACTTGATATCAGAAGGTAAACACGAGATAATTTGGCTTATGTAAATGCCGAGTATATTCTCTCTCTCTAAATATGGAGAAGAACATGAGAGTAACATTTAAGAGTGGATCAGCAATCAAACTTAGTATGTAAATTTATGCTGATACATAACTTCTCAAATATTTTTCAATTTTTAGCATTAATAATAAAAGGACTGTTTTCAAGTAGTACACATATATACATAGCTACGTCTATATAACATTATCTTTCTTTTTCTTTCTTTCTTTCTTTCTTTCTCTCTCCCTCCCTCAAACATAAACAAATTAACATTCTCTCTCTCTCTCTCTCTCCTCTCTCTCCTCTCTCTCTCTCTCTCTCTCTCTCTCTCTCTCTCTCTTCTCTCTCTCTCTCTCTCTCTTCTCTCTTTCTCTCTTCTCTCTTCCTATATTATATTATATATATATATATATATATATATATATATATATATATATATATATATATACTATATATATATATATATATATGCAGTGCAGGGGTTTCCAAACCTGTACCCGAGGGCACATATGTTTTTGTTTTTGTGTTTTTAAATTTGCGCGCCCACCTCTGATGTTATGCATAAGAAGAGTGACCATCATTTATAACTATATAAGAACTTACAAACATGTCAGTCACAGGGAACAAGAGGAACAAGAATGAATTATATACCAGTCACTCACATGGAACATCAGGTATACATAGATGGTGCAATGAAAGAAAGACACAAGTACCTACGGTATACGGATGAAAACTTTGGGAATCAAGTTGACCATAAAAAGTACTTACTCTCTTTGGGAAAAAAGGAACCTACAAAATCAAATCTTGTTTGGTTCTACATATTTGTACGAACCTTTTCCACCGTGAACTTAGGAAAATCAAAAATCAGATCTCGACTTGCCAATGTCAACCTTGTTGATTATTTACAATTGGTTTCATCCTTTTACTCTCCCAAACTGTAAAAAATTAGCAGGTGAAATGGAAATGTCAAAGATCGCGCTAATTTTTTTACCTATATATATTCTATATAAAATTTACTCTTTATTTGAATATAATTTATATAATGTATTATATATTACATACGTAATAGTTACAGTGATTATGCTTTATGTAACTATCTTGAAAATATTAAGGAAGATTAATGAAAGTCTTTAAAATTATGAGAGAAAGAAAAATAATAAAGTCCCATATAAATAGTATTGTTTATATATAGTATATATATATATATATATATATATATAAATATATTATACTATATATATATATAGTATATATATATATATATATATCCTCAATCTCGAATGCACTTCCGCTACAAAAAGTTTGAGGATCCGATTTACAGTGAATTTGATGCAAATTTACAAAATATTTGCAACTCTTGAAAAAAATTGAGATTAATAGATTTTTTATAGTAGATTATGGAAGAAAGACCAAGGGAAGGACTAGAATTTTAAAAAGAAGTCATATCTTCTTGATGAAAAAAAAAAAAATCCTCATTCAGCAATAAATTTTCTAATTTTGGATGGGTTTGGGCAGGAAATTTGAGAGTACGATTCATTTGCAACATTTAAGAAAGGAGACATAGGTACATGAATCGGCTGGGTAACATTTAAAATATTATGTGTAAGGATAATTGGTTGGATGGTATTTAGTTAATAATTATTGTAGTCTTTTTAAATTAGTAGAAACGTATAACTGAAGTATTTGTGATTGTTGTATAT
>SEYY01014681.1:5000-14133 GCA_009176605.1 Armadillidium nasatum | reverse complement strand
ATACAAAACTTAATTATACTTAACTACAACAAACAATTATAAACATTTTTCAATTTCAAACTTTAAGACCACAATTTAATAAAATAAAATAACCTTGTTAAGAAGGACTAAAATTCTCGAAGTGAAACCACATCAAGTACCCGTTTCACGTAAGTCTTATTATATTTTATACAAAAATATTTATAACGTATTTATAATGAAAACTTTATAAAATAAAAATTATATAAAAGAAATTTATATAATTCTTTTTAGTTCCAGGGAAGGAACTACATCAACAACGAACGAAATTATCTTCTCATCTTTTTCAAGAGTCCTCGTTCCTTAATTATTCCTCAATTATAAGAAATGGCTAAAGGAATTTCTTTATTGATCATCACAACTTGTCAGTAAAAATTCGACATTCCTTTCAGTTCTTAACCAGAACCATAATCGGTTCAGCTCTTATAACCTTTTCTCTCCGTTCTGACCTTGTTGTCAAGATTTCATATATCATCCATTGTTTCAAAAGTAAAAACTTTACCAATTTTATTCGATTTTTTATTAGCCTTTGAACAACAAAAACAACAGTTCTTATTGGATTTTCGTTGTCATTTGCTCTTTTGCGTAATCCTCCTGCACTCACAGAAAACATGAGATCATCTTTTCAATAGAGTCTAATTGCAGCATCAACAAACCACCTCGTTGAAGAGGATTCAACATCGATTCCCAACCTCGTCTTTACGATACGGAGAAGAGAACGATTCAACTAGATCAGATCACCCAGAACCGCCTCCTCATCCGTGGATTTAAAACCAACGGTAGGTGAAAGATAAATCGATTCTCTTTTACATTTAATTTAAATATATATTAGTTTATTTTTGTCTGTTTGGATATTCAAAGTTGCGCAATATTCCTTACAATATATATATATATATATATATATATATATATATATATATATATATATATATATATATATATATATATATATATATATATATATATATATATATATATATATATATATATATATTTATATCTCCTCCGCTGGGCAAAGCCAGAGGCCTACCAAATTCCACCGGAGTTGGAAAGGATCTATAATCATGGTCGATGGAGGTCGATGTGTCCAGATACACGGCGTTTGAAAGTATGCAAGTTAAAGGAAGTTGGGAAAATAGATGAAGGGAATGTGTTCCAGACTTTACCAGTAGAGTATATGTAAGATTAAGCATAGAGGTTAAGTCTGGGGTAGGAGAGTTGGACAGAGAAAGGATGAGACTGTGTAGAAAGGCGCGTCGCACGAGCTCTTCTCAATGGAGGAGGTATGCGACGAGAGAGTTCAGAAGAGCAGTGTCCATTGTAATAGCGATATTAAAGAGAGAGTGACGCAACAATTCGACAGGGCAGAAAGAGATTGAAGAGAGTTAGTAAGAGCTGGAGAGTTGATGAGACGAAATGCCCTAGACTCCACCTTCTCTAGAAGAGCCGTGTGTGTGTGGAACCACCCCAGATGTGCGAAGCGTACTCCATACAGGGGCGAACAACACCCCTATACAGAGCAAGTAACTGGGGTGGCGTGAAGTAATTCTGAAGGCGCCTCAGAACACCAAACCTGTTAGAAGCTTGTTTAGAAAGAGAAGTAATGTGATCTTTCCAAGAAAAAACACGAGAAAAAGAAACACCAAGAATATTAAGAACAGATGAAGGCTTGAGTTGTGTGTTTTCGAAGAAGATATCATAGTTGTGTGTAAGATTGTGTCGAGTGGAGAGATGAAGAAATTGAGTTTTTGAGGCATTGAAAACAACCATGTTTTCTCTGCCCCAATTTGAAATAAGTGAAAGATCAGAGGTTAGTTGCTCCAAGGCTACTCTTCTCGAGTCTATCAACTGCTGTTGGGTGGGACGTTTTTCAAACTGGAAGGAATAATGAAGGGTGGAGTCATCAGCATAGGAGTGGATAGGAGATGAGGTAATAGAGAGAAGGTCATTAATGAAAAGTAGAAAAAGTGTTGGGGATAGGACAGAACCCTGAGGAACACCACTATTAATAGATTTAAAGGAAGAACGGTGGCCGTCTACAACAGCAGCTATAGAACGACCGGAATGGAAATTAGAGAGAAGATCAGAGAGAGAAGGATAGATACCGAAAGAGGGAAGTTTAGAAATCAAAGCTTTGTGCCAGACTCTATCGAAGGCTTTCGATATGTCCAGCGCGACAGCAAAAGATTCACCGAAATGCCGAAGAGCGGAAGGATCAAGAGTCAGAGAGAAGGGAAAGAAGATCACCCGTAGAGCGTTTCTTACGAAAGCCAAGCTGGCGATCAGAGATAAGATTAGAAGAATTGAGATGTTTCCAAATCTTCCTGTTAAAATATAGATTCGAAAACTTTAGAGAGAACGGAGGTCAAAGAAATAGGACGGTTAGTTGGAGGGTTGAGAGGGGTCCCCCTTCTTCGGCACAGGTTGAATGAGCGCACGTTTCCAGCAAGAAGGGAAGGTTGAAGTAGAGAGACAAAGACGAAAAAGTTTACCGAGGCAGGGTGCAAGCTCGGAAGCACAAGTTTTGAGAACCACAGGAGGAATACCATCGGGACCGTACGCCTTCTTAGTATTAAGCTCAGAGAGAGCAGAAATGACATCTTTAGAAGAAATTCTAATATTAGGCATAATTGAGTTAGAGGGGGTTGAAGGAGGAGGAATAGCTCCGGAATCGTCTAAGGTTGAATTAGTGGCAAAAGTTTGAGCGAAGAGTTCCGCTTTAGAAGAAGGTAAAACAGCAGTTGTGCCGTCGGAAGATATTAAAGGAGGGAAAGAGGAAGAAGCAAAGTTAGAGTTGACATTTTTTGCAAAATGCCAGAAAGAACGTGAAGAAGAGGAACCAGAAAGATTATTGCATTTTCTACGTATATATATATATATATATATATATATATATATAATATATATATATATATATATATATATATATATATATATATATATATATATATATATATATATATATATATATATATATATATATATATATATATATATATATATATATATATATACTTTTATTCTCTCATATTTCGACATGATATATACTGTATTTTTTTTAAAAGATTTTTCCTATTGGAAAGAAAACTTTAAACAAAGTTAATTTTTTTTTTTTAGATGAAAAAAGTTTTTATTAAAGGAAGATGTATAACGCTATATGTTCTTCAAAGTTTCATTATTATTATTATTATTATTATTATTATTGTTATTATTATTATTATTATTATTATTATTATTATTATTATTATTATTATTATTATTATTATTATTATTATTATTATTATTATTAAAAGCCCAGTTAGAATTTTTGGTCATGAAATGTTAAGTTAAAGTATACAAATACTCTTTCTATTCGAGCAATTTTTTCACTCACACAAAGCGTTTTATACATTTTCCTTTTTAAGACGTAATATTCACTCAAGCATTTGTTTCACCTTAGACGATCCCAGGGCTATTTCTTTTTTTGGTGTTCCCTCTACTCTAAGATGATCATCGAATATCTTTATAATTTTTAAAAGATATGTCGTCAGCTATCTTTGGTCTTAATTACTGTTAAAACGGCTTAAAAACATTATACAGTTTCTGTAGTTTCCTAATGCTAATGAATACGACCATATAACTTACGTTAAAAAAAGTTATTTTGATTCTGTCGATAACCTTCTACTTTTTCTTTCTATTCTATTTAACTTATTCTGGGTCGAATAAAAGGCCAGAAATTCTTTCAATTATAAAACAAGAGTCCAACTGAGTTATCTTTTTTTCCACGAGTTTTCAAATCTATTTTTCACCAAAAACATTTTTATATATATATATATATATATATATATATATATATATATATATATATATATATATATATATATATATATATATATATATATATATATATATATATATATATATTCCACCTCTGATGGTGGAAGCCCATAGGCCTACTAAAATTATCACCAGAGTTAGGGAAAAACACCTGAACTCTGGTCAAATTAAAGGTCAACATATTTCGATACACGGCGTTTAAAGGTGTGTACGTCATAGGAAGTTAGGAAAATAAATATAGGGAGGGTGTTCCAGATTTTACTAGGAGAGTACATATAAGACTGAGCACAGCGTCTAAGTTTGGGGTCCAAGAATTGGACAGAGAAAGGATGATACGGTGCAGAATGGCGTGGCGCACGAACCTTTCTCAATAGATGAGGTATAAGACAGAAGAGTATAGAAGAGAGTGTTCATTGCATTGTAATAGCAATAGTGTAAAGAGAGTGATGCAGACTAATGTTGAAAATCGACAGGCTGAAAGAGACTGCAGAAAATTTGTGAGAGCGGAAGCGTTGATATGGCGAAAAGACCTTGACTCCACCTTTTCAAGAAGAGCTCTATGAGTGGAACCACCCCAGATGTGTGAAGTGTACTAAATACAGCGTCGAACATTACCCCTATAAAGAGCAAACAATTGGGGTGGAGTAAAGAAATTCTGAAGGCGTAAAAGAAAACCTAACCTCTTAGAAGCTTGTTTAGAAAGAGAAGTAAGGTCATCTATCTAAGATAACGAGAGAAAGAAACATCGAGAATATTAAGGAGATATGAAGATTTCAGTTGTGTGGAAGTTTTTGTCGAGTAGAGAGATGGAAGAATTGAGTTTCTGAGGGACTTAAAACGACCACCAATAGAGAGTATTTTGCTAAAGTCACACTGGTGGTTAGATATAAGATTAGAAGAAATGAGAAATTTCCAAATCTTGTGTTAAGGATAGTTTCAAAAACTTTAGAAAGAACAAAAGTTAACTTTTTTCGATCAATCAGCGGTTGTGAACATTGAAATCATTCAAAATGATGATTTATCGGACACAGGTTGAATAAGAGCATGTTTTCCAGCAAGAACTGAAGGTTGAAGTAGAAAGCGATAGACTAAATAGTTTACCAAGGCAGGGTAAGCACAAGTTTTATGAACCATAGGAGGAATACCATCAGGACCGTACACCTTCACAGTATAAAGCTCAGAGAGACCAGAAATGATGTCTTTAGAAGAAATTATAATTTTAGGCGTAAATGAGTTGGAGGGGGTTGAAGGAGGAGGAATAGCTCCGGAATCGTCGAAAGTTGAATTAGAGGCAAATGTTTGTGCGAAGAGTTCAGCTTTAGAAGAAGGCAAAGCAGGAGTTGTGCCGTCGGAAGATCCTAGAGGAGGGAAAGAGGAAGAACAAAAAGAAAGAGGAACCATAAGTTTTTATACGGAGAAGAGTTTTTGCAGTTACAAAGAATAAATTTTTCACGATTCCGGAATGAAATACAAGTTGCGAGAATTTCTGGAGTATAAAGACGACGGTAATCCTTGAAGGCAGCATCCCTCCGGCGAATAACACGAGAATAAGCAGAGTTAAACCAAGGTTTGTTAGGTTTCGTAAAAGAGAAGAATATGAAATGTACGCCTCCATGCCAGAGAGAATCACCTCGGTAATCTAAGTAATGCGTTCTGCACACTCCGAGGGACCCTCCCATGGAAGCAATAACACTGGTCAACAGTGAAAATCTTTCTGACTTGAAAATAGCTATTTCTTATTCATTCCATCATGTAAAAAACAAAAATGACATTAAAAGCTTTGAGCTATTGACATTGAGATTTAATTTACGATATATATAATATATATATATATATATATATATATATATATATATATATATATATATATATATATATATATATATATATATATATATATATATATATATATATATATATTATTTATTTATAGTGCTTTGAAATACTCATGTAAATATGTCAAAAAGTACCAAGAAAACTGCTAGTTAAATGCATTAAAATTGTTCGGAGAGTTAAAAACATTAGTAAATATTTATGTCAAAAAATGTGCTTTCACCAAACAATAAAAGCCTCATTTTAACCACTGGAAAGACATTAGATTCAAGACTGAAACTGAAGATCACACAAGCAGAAGTAAAAAGAAATCCGAAAACCAAAAGCATATTTAAAGTATGAACTATTTCCGCAGACAGCAGCAGCTATTGAACGACACAAAAGGAAGTCGGAGAGAGAAAGTTACAGAGAGAATTAAAGATACCAAAATGGGAAATTTTGGAATTTACGGAAGCCATTCTGACAATCTGAGATAAGGTTATAAGATTTAACATGTTTTCAAATCTTTCTATTATGGATTGGTTCGAAAACGTTGGAAAAAATAAAGGTTAAAGTGAATGGGCGATAATTACAGGGTTGAGAGGGGTCTCCTCCTACGACACATACAGAATCAGTACGCGTTTTAAGCAGGAGGGAATGACTGAAGTTGACAGGCAGTGATAAAATAGTTTATCTTGGCAGGGAGGAAGCCCAGAAGCACAAGTTTTGAGAACCATAGGATAGACACCATTGGGGACCTAATTTCATAATTTATAGCTTAGAGAGAGTAAAAATAACATCTTTAGAAGAGATAATTATTTTAGATATAAATAAGTTGGAGAGGTAGAGTTAGAGGAATAGTTCCGGAACCATCATGAGTGTAATTTGAAGCAAATTTCAGTGCTTAGTGAAGTGCTCAGATTTAGCTGAAAATAAGAGAAAAGTACTAACCATTACCGTCAGAAGATACAAGAGGCAGGAAAGAGGAAGAAGCAATGTTAGAAATGCGGGAGAACAAGTTCATAAATTATACCAAATAAGTTTTAGCAGAAAGGAAAGACATTGGAATGTACGACGATATGCATGAGGAGATTACTTCTGTAATAGTGCCTGCACACTCCGAGAAATCCCTTCCACGTAAACAGTAATTATTGCACGGAAAATCGAAGTACTACAGCAAGTCAGAATAGCAGGCAGCAACAAAATTCCAAAAACATTTTTCCCTAGACGAAGGTGGAACTTGTTCCTCAAGTAGACTAGAAAAGACTGAATAGGATACAGAGATAAGGTGTTGGGTAAGCCCAGAAGAGAAAGGAGTTTGACTGTGTAAGGAGATAGATTGGGAGCTGGTCTCATCACCAAAATGCTCATGGATACGGATAAGCAGCTGCACCAACTGATCAAAGCTTTTCTTAACAGCACTGTGACAGACGAGTTCACCAGCTGCATCATGAGAACTGGATTAAAGTAAATAGCTGTTGTGAACATTGAAATCATTCAAAATGATGATTTCTGGAATAGGATAAGCAAAATGTGCTCTTTTTATAAAATTTAGATATTCGAAGAATTTTGGTTGTTAGTAGAATTAATTAATTATTAGACTGATCATATGAATTTAGTTATAGATCGGCAAGAAAGGCTAGGTAATAATGTAGAAAATTTAAAACTTCAAATTAGAAACACAAGAACTAATAGCATCGTCACATACAAAATATAAAAAATCCGCTTTTGACAGAAAATTAAGGATCTTGACAGTAGGAAGGAACAGAGTGTGGTTTATTATCAAAGCACTCAGACACTTGAGCTTCGGTTAAGAACAAAAGACGAGGTTTAGAAGAGAAGCGGTGTTAAACCAAGTGGAAATCAGAATAGAGTCGGCAAAGATTAGAAAAATTAATAAAAAAAGAAGACCGTGTACCAAGAAAAGCCTGAAAAGTCTTGGTGGTACCAGCCCTTCACTAGAAACCGTTAACTCCCATGTGATGATTGGAGAAGCGGTGGATGAGGGTTTATTACTGGAAGCCTCCTCTCTTGGTTTCCAAAAGGGTAAACTTTTCAATGCTATTCTTATTTTTTGTTAAAGAATGTATGTATATGTCATTGGGGTAAGACGTGTTAAAAAGAGAAGAAACCGTAAGATTTTGGAAGGAAAACACCAAGTAAGAGAAGAAAGATGGTAATCTGATGAGTAAAAAATAAACTCTCAGAAGAAACTTGATTTAGAGATGAAGGTTATGGTGAGAAGAAAACATCAATATTCAAGCCAGGATGAATTTATGAATAATAAACAAAAATTTTAATAGAGTTATTTTTTTTTTCGAAATTAAGATAAATAGAAAAATTTAATTTAAATAAGAAAAAAAAAATTCATGTGAAGCAACAAAAGTAAAATACGATGTACTGATTTGGAATTAATACAAAGAAAATTAAATTTTTGCAAATTTCAACTTGAATATTGATTATTTTGAACGTGATTCAATATGACATCTGAATCATAAAAAAGTCTTACAACTAGACTTTTCAATAAGTTGAAAGGGTTGGGAAGACTTATCAGCTGCTTGTCCCTTCCCATGTGCCTCCAGCATTATTTGGAGGTTGTGGCGACAGGCCTAGCAAGCTGGCTACTTAAAAAGACACACCGCTCAAGAAACCAATGCTACACCTCTTACAATCAAAGAGATTTTGGAGGAGTAGCACCCGACAGGCGCCAGCCTACCGGTTTGGACGGTGATGATATATATATAGGTTCAAGTATAGATGAAGCAACCATTTTCAGCGGTCGAAAAAAAACGTAAGAATTTAGTGTAAATTTAAAATGATTTCGGGTAAAAATAATTAAAAGTAGTGAAGTTTAATAATTCAATTTTTTGTATTTTTTTTTTTAATTATATATATATATATATATATATATATATATATATATATATATATATATATATATATATATATATATATATATATATATATATATATATATATATATATATATATATATATATATATCATAAAATAAACTAAATTAAAAATTAGCGATATCCTTTAATATCGTTATGAATAAATTATTATTCAATTACAACATGTATACTTTTACTACTAACCTAACCTAACCTAACTAACCTAACTTAACCTAACCTAACCTAACCTAACCTAACCTAAGTAACCTAACCTACCTAACCTAACCTAACCTAACCTAACCTAACCTAACCTAACCTAACCTAACCTAACCTAACCTACCTAACCTAACCTAACCTAACCTAACCTAACCTAACCTAACCTACCTAACCTAACCTAACCTAACCTAACCTAACGTAACCTAACATAACCTAACATAGCCTAACCTACCTAACCTAACGTAATCTTTTCAACTCTCACTCTCTCTCTCTCTCTATCTCTCTATCTCTCTCTCTCTCTCTCTCTCTCTCTCTCTCTCTCTATATATATATATATATATATATATATATATATATATATATATATATATATATAT
>SEYY01014680.1:5000-14399 GCA_009176605.1 Armadillidium nasatum | reverse complement strand
TATATATATATATATATATATATATATATATATATATATATATATATATATATATATATATATATATATATATATATATATATATATATATATATATATATATATATATATATATATATATATATATATATATATATATATATATATATATATATATATATATATATATATATATATATATATATATATATATATATATATATATATATATATATATATATATATATATATATATATATATATATATATATATATATATATATATATATATATATATATATATATATATATATATATATATATATATATATATATATATATATATATATATATATATATATATATATATATATATATATATATATATATATATATATATATATATTAACAATCAATTTAAAATAAGACAAATTTTAATTTTCTTTGAATATTCTGAATTGTTTAAATGTAAATGTTCTTAGTTCTTTGCAATGGATCCATATAATATGGAGGTTTCTGTTGACGATTGCTGGTTTTCATTTTCTCTTTGCTCTAATCTACCACTCAATAAATAGTTGAATATTATCATAACTAATAGAGAAAACTAGATGGTACACGATAAATAAGTGTGATCCCCATGGAAAACCAATGATATCAAACAAATATCCTCCAAGTAGAGGACCAATGAACGATCCCAAACCAAGAGATGTCATATATAAAGCTGATACTAGTCCATATGTTTGAATATTTTTGGGTAGACCAGCTAACAAAATACCCTTGTTTAAAAGGGAAAATCCACCTATTAGTTGACCTCCAATTCCAACTCCGTGAATGAGTAATCCAAAAACACAAGTATAAATGTTCAAATCTATTAAAAGATAAGGGGCTGGTCCTAATAATAGCATACCAAAGATATTGATAACTGCAGAAATGGAGCATAATAAAAGAGGTTTGTCGTATTTTTCGAATAATAAACCCCAGAAGAGAGATGAGAATATATAGGCTATTCCGTCACTCAAAAACACTGCTCCAACTTGAACTGGGGAAAGGTTTAAGCTTTTAATATGTAATTCAAGAGTTGAGAAGACAAACATAAAATTTAAAAAAAGTTCCGAATATAGAAAGCATTCCCAGAATTACCGAAGTTTGGCGAAGAAGTTTTACTATTTCCTTTCTGGAACTAGTTCCGTGTTTTGGATAATCTTTATGTAAACATAAAACAACGAACGCTATACATATAAGTAGGACCCCAATAAGAACAAATGGAAGGTAAAATCCTCCTAGTTCATATAAAGCTCCCCCAGCAACTGGTCCAATTAACAATCCTGATGAAAAAAATGCTTGAAAAATTCCAAATGCTATTTCGACTTTTTCAGAAAATTCACTTGAAATTATTGCAATTGCAGCGTTTCGACCCATTGCGTAACCCAGTCCTTCAATTATTCTTAATATAACTGATAATGAAACAAATAACACAACACTACTAAGTTTGTTAACAAATCCGAACAAAACACTTGAAATTCCAGTGATTAGGAGGCCAGAAAAATTGACTCTCACTGCACCAAATTTGTTTATCATTACAATAACCAGAGGATTAATAAAAATGATTACCAAACTATAAGCCCCAAAAATTAATCCATTATCAGTTGGGGAAGCTCCTTTCATTTCAGCTATCTTAGGAAAAAACGGTCCTTGGATTGAACTGCCAAAAGCTGATAGGAGATTTACAACACTATAAACACACAGGATTAACCATTGTCTTTTTGAAAATTTAGAAATCATTATTGTTTTTTATTACAGAAATTTTAAACCGAAATTTTCAATCAATTTTCAGTCGTCGGTAGTCTAGTGAACAATAAAAACGGAGAAGACTTTTGACTCTTCTAACCCAACTATCTCCATTTTGACAAAATTTATGAGATTAATTTTTCTTCTTTTGCTTGATAATGGAACACTTGCTATATATATATATATATATATATATATATATATATATATATATATATATATATATATATATATATATATATATATATATATATATATATATATATATATATATATATATATATATATATATATATATATATATATATATATATATATATATATAATAAGTATATAATAATAATAAAATAAAAATAAAGTATAAAATAATAATAATAATAATAATTATATAATAATAATAATAATAATAATAATAATAATAATAATAATAATAATAATAATAATAATAATAATAATAATAATAATAATAATAATAATAATTCCAACTTACGTATTCATAATTATTTAACGAATTGAAAGAACGAGACCTAAAGCGATCGGAGAGTAATAATAATAAATAATAATAATAATAATAATAATAATAATAATAATAATAATAATAATAATAATAATAATAATAATAATAATAATAATAAATAATAACAATAATAATAATTTCCAGCTTACGGTTTCTTAGTATTTAACGAATTGAAAGAACGAGACCTAAAGGGATCGGAGAGTAATAAAATAATAATAATAATAATAATAATAATAATAATAATAATAATAATAATAATAATAATAATAATAATAATAATAATAATGATAATAATAATAATAATAATAATAAATAATAATAATAATAATAATAATAATAATAATAATAATAATAATAATGATAATAATAATAATAATAATAATAATAATAATAATAATAATAATAATAATAATAATAATAATAATAATAATAATAATAATAATAATAATAATAATAATAATAATAATAATAATAATAATAATAATAATAATAATAATAATAATAATAATAATAATAATAATAATAATAATAATAATAATAATAATAATAATAATAATAATAATAATAATAATAATAATAATAATAAAAATAATAATAATTTAAATAATACCTAATCTCATAATATCTAATGGCTTTTTTTTTTTTTTAAAATTATATTGATGTATTGCCATCTGAACGTCGAAGACTGATAGTTTTATTATATAAAGATTATAAAAAAAACTGAATATTTAAAAATAATAATAAAAAAATTAACTATAAAGTAAAGATAAAAAATAAAAAAAATAAAAAAATTATAAAGGTTGACATGTAAGTAAAGGAAGACTCTTATTTTACATTTTGACTTCAAAATCATGATGTCAATAAATCATATAATGTAATATTGTATGACGTCAGACTGGAAGTGAATTTTTGAACCCTTTTTAAAAGTGAATTAAGTGCCGAACTTTTTTTTTTTTTTTTTTTTTTTTTTTCAGTTAGCCTCCTCTTACTGCCAGAGAACTTTTCATTAAATATATTATTTAAAATTTTTTTTTTTTTTTTTTTTTTTAGTAAGAGCAATTTTTTTACAAATTATAAAAAAGATAAAACATTAATAAGTAATTTAGAATAATATAAATAAAATAATTTAGTTTTTAAAAGTTAAATATTTTATTTGTTTCAGAATGTTAATAGGAAAACTTCATATTGAAAATAATAAAGCTTACAATATAATTTTTTTTTGTTTTTTAGTTTATCATTTCTGGCGGGCAGAGCCATTTACTAGAAGATAGAAGAAATATGAAACAAAAGAAAACCAATCCAACCTTCAACGGACAAGTCTGAGATTTACCATATTCACTTAAAATTCATGTGAAAAGCATGTCACCCTTTGTTTTGCCAGAGCGACGCAATAGTGGTGGATTGTGAAAAGTCAATTTCCTCGAGCAACTACCGTTGTAGTACCTATAGAAAAGTGATAGAGTATTAACGCCACGTTGTAGATACAGAGGATCAAGGGAGTTTGAAAGTAGATAACATTTTTTTAAACTTTTGACCTTAGAATCTTAGAAACTATTCAAAAGAAAGGTGGGATCGTAGCCCCCACCCCCAAATGTTAGAACAGTACTCCATACAAGGGCGGATAAGACCCTTATATAATTGGGGCACTTATTCGGAAGAAAAATATTCTATCAGTCTGAAAATTGTTCTCAGCTTCTTTGAGGTTTCTAAGAAAGTTTATTGTTTATCTTCAGACCAAGAATGTTAATCTTGTTTATTAGTGAGACAGGAGAGTTGTCTAAGGAGATAGGAAAGTCGGGCGGTGTTTTTGAGAGTGATGTAAAGAAGATAAATATTTTTTTTGCCACGGGGAAATCCCGTCCAGATCGGTAAGATTGGATTCTGAAAGTTTATTATGAGAAGCAACTCTAGAAGCAAAAGAAGGAACAGATTTGTAATGAGCAGAAGAATGGAGAGTTGAATCTTCTTCATAAGAATAAACAGAGTTAGAAGTAGAACTGAGAAAACCGTTGATTAAATCTAAGAATAAAGCTGGAGATAGAATGTAGAAAAGTAGAAAGTGGTCATTCTATCGACAGGTGTCGATATGGTACTACCTGAGAGAAAACTCAACATACGTATGCAAACAGGAGAAAACCCAAAACAAGGGTGCCTGGTGAGTAGTGACGCATGCCATACCTGGTTAAACTCTTTGGAAACAACAAACGCCACCTCAAAAGACTTCCAGTATTCTCTGTGAGCAGATCCTAAATCAGAAATATAGGAAAGTATGTCATCAATAGACCTCGAACATCCAAGCCGTACTGACGATCTGAAAGAAGGAAGTGAGACTAAAGATGACTCAGGAAATGAGAGATAAGGAGAGTTTTAAAGATATTAGACAGAACACAAGTGAGAGCTATATTACGATACCTTAGAGAGTTCAAAGTATCTAACTTTCTTCTGGATCAGCTCAAAGTACTCGCTTTTCCAGCGTTGAGGAAAAGTATTAGTAATAAGGCATAGAGAGTAGAGTTGAAAGAGGACAGGTACAAGCTCAGATGCACCGAACCCGGGAAGAATGCTATCCGGGACGCTGAAATTCCTGACGTTCATAGTTCTCAGGATCTCATGGTCTTGATCATATGCGATCACATGTGATGACATGGGACACTTGAAAGGAGGAGTAGGAGGAGGGGCTCCGGAATCGTTCAGGTTTGAATTTGAGAAAATAATTAGGTCGAAGAGATTTCATTTTCAGGAGTATTAACCACAGATCCATATACTGATATATATATATATATATATATATATATATATATATATAGTATATATATATATATATATATATATATATATATATATATATATATATATATATATATATATATATATATATATATATATATATATATATATATATATATATATATATATATATATATATATATATATATATATATATATATATATATATATATATATATATATATATATATATATATATATATATATATATATATATATATATATATATATATATATATATATATATATATATATATATATATATATATATATATATATATATATATATATATATATATATATATATATATATATATATATATATATATATATATATATATATATATATATATATATATATATATATATATATATATATATATATATATATATATATATATATATAAATGCTCTAATTGTTTTTCATATACGAAAATTAGCTCGAATTTTTGTGAGTAGGAAGAAAGATAACTCATATTTACAGTGTTTTATCCTCTTGCATTCCATAATGTCAAATATTTATATGAATCAAAAAGAAGAAACAGAGTTGCTAAGTTATCGAGCGAGCAGTTCGCACTTTGAATTAGATTTAGCCGTCTAAAAGAGCCCAACACAATCATTGAAAATTGCAAGGAAACAAAACCTTCATAATTGAAGCGAAATTATTCATACCTCTTTCGTACTGAATTTTAAAGATTGGTGTCCCTTCAACTTAAAAATAAATGATTTACAAACATCTATAAATTAAAGGCAAATTTCGAATATTTTTTCCAGTTGGTAGATAGTATGAATTGGCTTTCCTTTGGAGCTCTACGATTTCTCCATTCAGAATTATCTCAAACAGATGGTGCGGTTCCTTACCAATATGAATAATCGCATTGTATATGAACTCATTATTCCTGTTCTTGACCTTTCCTTAATTTCATTTAATCTTTACCAAACAGTATAAACATTTATTCCCTTATATATTCCCACTTTAGTTATAATATTGTGATTTATTGTTATTATTTATAATGTGCTGCTATTATTTGTTAAGTGTGAATTAGTTTTTCTCTTTTCTCTTTCTAGAGGATTTGATAATGGATTTAGAAAAAGTCCGAAACGTCATGATTTAGACATGCTTTAGACTGTGTTTTACTTATTTTTTAATACTTTTAGCTTTTATATTTTAATTTTTTATATTTATTTGTCTCAGAATTTTAATTTTTGCTGATGTTGGTTAGAGTCAAAAACGAAACGTCCAATTCGAATTAAAATGCTTTCATCACCTTTGTTCGTCTTCTTGTTGCTTATCAAATTACGGTTTGATGGTCAGACTGCAGTTTGAACCACTTAAATATTTCAAAAACTACTGAACGTACGTAAAACGGATAACATTTTTGGAATCCTTGAAGAATTTTGATAAAGAAAATTATAAAATATGCGAAAATAAGAGTCTTCATTTATTTACGTCAACTTTTATAAGCATTTTATTTTTTTTATTTTTTATTTTTTATTTTTTTTATCTTAACTTTACAGTTTGCTTTTTAATTATTATTTTTAAACATACATTTTTTTTAATAATTTGTGTAATAGCTATTAGTATTCGCAATACACATTTAAATAATATAATTTTAAAAAAACAAAGCATTAGATAATATGAAATTAGGTATTAAATAATATTATTATATTATTATTTTTATTATTATCATTATTATTATTGTTATTATTATTATTATTATTATTATTATTATTATTATTATTATTATTATTTATTATTATTATTATTATTATTATTATTATTATTATTATTATTATTATTATTATTATTATTATTATTATTATTATTATTATTATTATTTTTATTATTATTATTATTATTATTATTATTATTATTATTATTATTATTATTATTATTATTATTATTATTATTATTATTATTATTATTATTATTATTATTATATTATTATTATTATTATTATTATTATTATTATTATTATTATTTTATTTATTATTTTTTTTTTTTTTTTTTTTTTTTTTTTTATTATTCGTTATTAATAATTTTTTAAAGAATCCGTACGTTAGAAATTATTGTTATTATTATTATTATTATTATTTTTATTATTATATTACTATTATTTCTATTATAATTATTATTATATATACTATATATATATATATATATATATATATATATATATATATATATATATATATATATATATATATATATATATATATATATATATATATATATATATATATATATATATATATATATATATATATATATATATATATATATATATATATATATATATATATATATATATATATATATATATATATATATATATATATATATATATATATATATATATATATATATATATATATATATATATATATATATATATATATATATATATATATATATATATATATATATATATATATATATATATATATATATATATATATATATATATATATATATATATATATATATATATATATATATATATATATATATATATATATATATATATATATATATATATATATATATATATATATATATATATATATATATATATATATATATATATATATATATATATATATATATATATATATATATATATATATATATATATATATATATATATATATATATATATATATATTAACAATCAATTTAAAATAAGACAAATTTTAATTTTCTTTGAATATTCTGAATTGTTTAAATGTAAAATGTTCTTAGTTCTTTGCAATGGATCCATATAATATGGAGGTTTCTGTTGACGATTGCTGGTTTTCATTTTCTCTTTGCTCTGATCTACCACTCAATAAATAGTTGAATATTATCATAATAATAGAGAGAAGTAGATGGAACACGATAAATAAGTGTGATCCCCGTGGAAAGCCAATGATATCAAACAAATATCCTCCAAGTAGAGGACCAATGAACGATCCCAAACCAAGAGATGTCATATATAAAGCGGATACTAGTCCATATGTTTGAATATTTTTGGGTAGACCAGCTAACAAAATACCCTTGTTAAAAGGGAAAATCCACCTATTAATTCACCTCCAATTCCAACTCCGTGAATGAGTAATCCAAAAACACAAGTATAAATGTTCAAATCTATTAAGAAGATAAGGGGCTGGTCCTAATAATAGCATACCAAAGATATTGATAACTGCAGAAATGGAGCATAATAAAAGAGGTTTGTCGTATTTTTCGAATAATAAACCCCAGAAGAGAGATGAGAATATATAGGCTATTCCGTCACTCAAAAACACTGCTCCAACTTGAAATGGGGAAAGGTTTAAGCTTTTAATATGTAATTCAAGAGTTGAGAAGACAAACATATAAGTAAAAAAAGTTCCGAATATAGAAAGCATTCCCAGAATTACCGAAGTTTGGCGAAGGAAGGTTTTACTATTTCCTTTCTGGAGCTAGTTCCGTGTTTTGGATAATCTTTATGTAAACATAAAACAACGAACGCTATACATATAAGTAGGACCCCAATAAGAACAAATGGAAGGTAAAATCCTCCTAGTTCATATAAAGCTCCCCCAGCAACTGGTCCAATTAACAATCCTGATGAAAAAAATGCTTGAAAAATTCCAAATGCTATTTCGACTTTTTCAGAAAATTCACTTGAAATTATTGCAATTGCAGCGTTTCGACCCATTGCGTAACCCAGTCCTTCAATTATTCTTAATATAACTGATAATGAAACAAATAACACAACACTACTAAGTTTGTTAACAAATCCGAACAAAACACTTGAAATTCCAGTGATTAGGAGGCCAGAAAAATTGACTCTCACTGCACCAAATTTGTTTATCATTACAATAACCAGAGGATTAATAAAAATGATTACCAAACTATAAGCCCCAAAAATTAATCCATTATCAGTTGGGGAAGCTCCTTTCATTTCAGCTATCTTAGGAAAAAACGGTCCTTGGATTGAAACTCCAAAAGCTGACAGGAGATTTACAACACTATAAACACTCAGAATTAACCATTGTTTTTTCGAGTATTTAGAAATCATTATTGTTTTTTATTACAGAAAATCTTACACCGAAATTTCCAATCAATTTTCAGTCGTCGGTAGTCTAGTGAACAATAAAAACGGAGAAGACTTTTGACTCTTCTAACCCAACTATCTCCATTTTGACAAAATTTATGAGATTAATTTTTCTTCTTTTGCTTGATAATGGAACACTTGCTATATATATATATATATATATATATATATATATATATATATATATATATATATATATATATATATATATATATATATATATATATATATATATATATATATATATAT
>SEYY01014680.1:0-2500 GCA_009176605.1 Armadillidium nasatum | reverse complement strand
CCTGAGAGAAAACTCAACATACGTATGCAAACAGGAGAAAACCCAAAACAAGGGTGCCTGGTGAGTAGTGACGCATGCCATACCTGGTTAAACTCTTTGGAAACAACAAACGCCACCTCAAAAGACTTCCAGTATTCTCTGTGAGCAGATCCTAAATCAGAAATATAGGAAAGTATGTCATCAATAGACCTCGAACATCCAAGCCGTACTGACGATCTGAAAGAAGGGAAGTGAGAATAAAGATGACTCAGGAAATGAGAGATAAGGAGAGTTTTAAAGATATTAAACAGAACACAAGTGAGAGCTATAGGACGATACCTTAGAGAGTTCAAAGAATCTAACTTTCTTCGGGATCAGCTCAAAGTACTCTCGCTTCCAGTGTTGAGGAAAAGTATTAGTAATAAGGCATAGAGAGTAGAGTTGAAAAAGAGGACAGGTGCAAGCTCAGATGCACCGAACCCGGGAAGAATGCTATCCGGGACGCTGAAATTCCTGACGTTCATAGTTCTCAGGATCTCATGGTCTTGATCATATGCGATCACATGTGATGACATAGGACACTTGAAAGGAGGAGTAGGAGGAGGGGCTCCGGAATCGTTCAGGTTTGAATTTGAGAAAATAATTAGGTCGAAGAGATTTCATTTTCAGGAGTATTAACCACAGATCCATATACTGTATATATATATATATATATATATATATATATATATATATATATATATATATATATATATATATATATATATATATATATATATATATATATATATATATATATATATATATATATATATATATATATATATATATATATATATATATATATATATATATATATATATATATATATATATATATATATATATATATATATATATATATATATATATATATATATATATATATATATATATATATATATATATATATATATATATATATATATATATATATATATATATATATATATATAAATGCTCTAATTGTTTTTCATATACGAAAATTAGCTCGAATTTTTGTGAGTAGGAAGAAAGATAACTCATATTTACAGTGTTTTATCCTCTTGCATTCCATAATGTCAAATATTTATATGAATCAAAAAGAAGAAACAGAGTTGCTAAGTTATCGAGCGAGCAGTTCGCACTTTGAATTAGATTTAGCTGTCTAAAAGAGCCCAACACAATCATTGAAAATTGCAAGGAAACAAAACCTTCATAATTGAAGCGAAATTATTCATACCTCTTTCGTACTGAATTTTAAAGATTGGTGTCCCTTCAACTCAAAATAAAAATAAATGATTTACAAACATCTATAAATTAAAGGCAAATTTCGAATATTTTTTCCAGTTGGTAGATAGTATGAATTGACTTTCCTTTGGAGCTCTACGATTTCTCCATTCAGAATTATCTCAAACAGATGGTGCGGTTCCTTACCAATATGAATAATCGCATTGTATATGAACTCATTATTCTGTTCTTGACCTTTCCTTAATTTCATTTAATCTTTACCAAACAGTATAAGCATTTATTCCCTTATATATTCCCACTTTAGTTATAATATTGTGATTTATTGTTATTATTTATAATGTATGCTGCTATTATTTCTTTAAGTGTGAATTTGTTTTGCTCACTTTTCTCTTTCTAGAGGATTTGATAATGGATTTAGAAAAAGTCCGAAACGTCATGCTTTAGACATGCTTTAGACTGTGTTTTACTTATTTTTTAATACTTTTAGCTATTATTTTTTAATTTTTTATATTTATTTGTCTCAGAATTTTAATTTTTGCTGATGTTGGTTAGAGTCAAACACGAAACGTCCAATTCGAATTAAAATGCTTTCATCACCTTTGTTCGTCTTCTTGTTGCTTATCAAATTACGGTTTGATGGTCAGACTGCAGTTTGAACCACTTAAATATTTCAAAAACTACTGAACGTACGTAAAACGGATAACATTTTTGGAATCCTTGAAGAATTTTGATAAAGAAAATTATAAAATATGCGAAAATAAAAGTCTTCATTTATTTACGTCAACTTTTATAAGCATTTTATTTTTTTTATTTTTTATTTTTTATTTTTTTTATCAACTTTACAGTTTGCTTTTTAATTATTATTTTTAAACATACATTTTTTTAAATAATTTGTGTAATAGCTATTAGTATTCGCAATACACATTTAAATAATATCATTTTAAAAAAACAAAGCATTAGATAATATGAAATTAGGTATTATTAATATTATATTATTATTATTTATTATTTTATTATTATTTTATTATTATTATTATTATTATTATTATTATTATTATTATTATTATTATTATTATTATTATTATTATTATTATTATTATTATTATTATTATTATTATTATTATTATTATTATTATTATTATTATTATTATTATTAAATATTATTATTATTATTATTATTATTTATTATTATTATTATTATTTATTATTATTATTATTATTATTATTATTATTATTATTTTAATTATTATTAT
>SEYY01014679.1:12500-22897 GCA_009176605.1 Armadillidium nasatum | reverse complement strand
ATCCATATTATAACTATGTCTCTATTTTTTAATTGATGTAATATACTATGGATTTTTTGTATTATAAAATGTGTTGCGTAGTCTGCTTCAATTGCTTTAATTACAGATAAGGAATCAGTAAATATTGCTAGCTGTGAATGTGGTTTAGACAGCAAATGATGTAAGGCTTTAGATATTGCATAAGCTTCTGCAGTAAATATGGAGCTATAATTAGGTAATAAAAACTACATCATTACTTCATCATACAACACAGCACCACCTGTATTCTCACGATCCTTTGAGCCATCTGTAAAACATATGTGATATTTACCATCTTTCAATGCGTCAATTTTTTCTTGAACTAATTTTCTGAATATGCCTACTTCAGTATTCTTTTTTGACCATTTAAGAAGCCCCAAATCAACAACAACATTCTTTGCTTTTCTCAAAAATATGAAAAGTTGGATAATTTATCCAATGGTAAATGGAATTCTTCAATTAGACTTTTCAATCTACCAATACAAGGCAGTGGTAGGCCTCTCTGCTCATAAAAATTATAATGAAAAAATTCTTCATACAACAATCTAACAGGATGTTCAATTTTTGACATTCTACTCAGAATATAGCCTAGCCCCAACATATTCCTTCTTATATGCAAGGGCATAATATATGCTTCAACCTCCAGATGCTCCACAATACTACTCTTTAGTGCACCAATGGCTATCCTGATGGACTGATACTGTATTTTATTGAGTATTGAAAATTCCTGAGAAAAACAACCATAATCAATTTTTGTTCTTATTAATGTTCTATATAAGTATAACAATAACTTCCTATCACATCCATACTTTTTACCCCCAATATATTTTACTTTTCAGACTAGTTTTATTTTTTGTTACTGTGTAAGACATTAGTACCGCTTGAAGTATTCCCACATGATGAAACAATTTTGACCATTAAACTCCTTATCCCAGTCAATTTCATCGAGCATTGCTCGGAATTTGCTAAAATCTCTGTTTCTGAAATCTAATATCTTTTCCCTATTGACTTGCAATTTGGGCCCAGACCTCATATTCCAGTTAAATCTAATAATATAATGATCACTAGCTCCTAAAGTCATTCACCATATTTTCATCATTTGTTAATATTAAATCTAACAATGCTGAATGCCTTGTTGGTTCTTGGACTCAAAAAGTTGTATAGAATACAATTTACAAATACTGAACTTCTATTAACTATACTAAGTATTCCATAGGCCCTTGTGGCTTCTAACTGTCTCTATTTTCCTATGTAGATATTCAACATATAGCCTATAAATAATGAACGCATCTCATATTAAGATATCAGATATGTTTTAAAACATGTAGATATTATTTACTCTTTTGAATTAAAATTAAAAAAAAATTGTGTGACGAACTTCCTAATTTCCAAAAATTCGTGGTTTGCACATTACAAAATAAACAATAAATTTCATCAGAACTGATGCAAGAGAGTTGAAAACTTTTATTAAAAAAAAAAATGACAAAAAGATTAAAATAATTTTGTTAATGCTTGATAAAGGGATTTGTAAATGCTTGATACAGGGCATTTGTCAATGCTTGATACAGGGCATTTGTCAATGCTTGATACAGGGCATTTGTCAATGCTTGATACAGGGCATTTGTAAATGCTTGATGCAATTTTGTAAATGCTTGATACAGGGCATTTGTCAATGCTTGATACAGGGCATTTGTCAATGCTCGATACAGGGCATTTGTCAATGCTCGATACAGGGAATTTGTAAATGCTTGATAAAGGGAAGATTTTAATAAATACATGATTTTTTCATCTTTAATTAAAATACAAAATGATCACCAGAGTTGTGCAGATGGGGAGACAAATTTTGGGAAAATCCTCATCAAAATCAGTAAAATTCTTTTATAACTCAAAATTCAACTTTAATAGAAAATGGTTTTGTTATCATTAGTTATCATTAATATCATTTCTTTTTTCAATTTTTTTTTTATTATTGAATTATTTTTTTTATTTTATTTACTTATCATTAATTATTACATATTTTTTCTATTTTTTAATTTATTGTTTTTAATTTATTTGTTTATTATTAATTTTTTTTAATTTATTTACTTATTTTAATATTTTATTTTAATTTATTTAATTTATTATTATTTATATTATTTATTTATATATATATATATATATATATATATATATATATATATATATATATATATATATATATATATATATATATATATATATATATATAATATATATATATATATATATATATATATATATATATATATATATATATATATATATATATATCAGAGGTGGGAGGGCTACTCATTTGAGGATAGAGAGCGAGCGCAACTGCGTGACTAAAGATAAAGGTGATACGAAAGAGCAAGTGCCCGACCAACTTTAGCGTTACTGCTGGATGCGCGAATTTTTCTTGTTTGCGCGATTAAGTGCGCAAGTAATCGACTTCAAAAAAAATGTTTCAAAATTTATTTATTTATTTATTTATTTTTTTAATTTATTTTTAATTTATAGCATGAAAAAGTCAATTAACATTAAACCAGATTTTCCTCTTCTTCCTCCGTGTCCCCTTCGAAGGACAAGAGATCCATGTTTCCTTCCATAAAGACGAACTGTTGAAAATTAATAGCAGTTAAGGAGGACCTCTTTTGTCCTCAAAATATTCCCCACCAATTTTATAAGGGAATTTTATTTGTTTATTCAACTGAAACTCGTAAAAACTATAATAAATTCAATACAGTTTTGTTTAACGTACCGGCAGTAAGAGAATCGCTATTTTGTTTTTTGTTTTGTTTTTGAGAACGGACCTCACTTACGAGTGCATATGTCGTCCCTCCAGGCAGACAAAATACTGCCCTTCAGGCCATCATGAGTTCAGAGCGTCTTCTCGTTGTGAGAGCTCATGATGCTCTCCTAAAGCGCATTCGTTCTGCTTTTGGTGAATAATTGAAACTAAACGATTTTTAACATCTAATTAACAAAACTGGCGAGCAACAGAGGAAAATTTAACCAAGTCATTAAGTGAAATAAATCGAAATTACTAAAATATACTATATATATATATATATATATATATATATATATATATATATATATATATATATATATATATATATATATATATATATATATATATATATATATATATATATATATATATATATATATATATATATATATATATATATATATATATATATATATATATATATATATATATATATATATATATATATATATATATATATATATATATATATATATATATATATATATATATATATATATATATATATATATATATATATATATATATATATATATATATATATATATATATATATATATATATATATATATATATATATATAATTGCTGAGAGAGAAAGAGAGAGATAGAGAGCTGGAGGACGTTGGGGGGAGAGATTGGAAGACCTCAGAAGGAATAAGGCTCTGATATATGTACTGACAAAATCATACAGTAAAGATAAAATCAAGGTGAACAACATTAAAAAGTACACAAGGGGAGTATCGGTACGGCATCGATCAAGGGAAATTTACGAAAGATGAACAGAGTGTTTATGAATCTTTGTTGAATGTGGAAATGGGAGGAGAAAATCAGGAGGGGAGAAGGGAAGAGGAGTTTCAGAAAATGATTGAGGAGAAAGATGAGTTCACAAGGGAGAAGTTTGAGTTGGCGTTTGCCAAAATGAAAAATGGTAAAGCTCCAGGAGAGGATGGAATAGAGATGGAGCTGACAAAAAATGCAGACGAACAAATTAAATGTTACATATTGTGATTACTGAACATGTATTGGTGTAAGAGTCAGGCGTCTGAAAAAATAGGGAAGACAGTGATAATTCCAATATATAAAGTCAATAGGATTATGGCATAAGTTCAAATTACAAGGGCATATCATTACTAAACTATATAGTAAAAGTATGAAAAAAATGATAGAAAAGAGACTGAGGGAAAGAATTGAACCACAGTCGGGTGAGGAGCAACATGGTTATAGACAAGGTTGAGGAGCAACTGATCTTATCTTCGGTTTGAGACAGGCAGTTAAGAAGACAAAGGAATATAACATAGGAGTAAATGTAGCTTTAATACATTTGCAGAAGGCTTTTGATTCGGTATCCAGAAGTAATTTGTGTGTTTGGGAAGAGATTACGAATGCCAACAAAGTTTACCATATAATAGGGTAAACTTTGATGTCAGGTAGAATATTAAGAGCAGTTAAGAGTCTGTACGAGTTCTGTTCATGCACCAGAAGTACTGGACACGAAAATGAAAGATGCTTTGAATTAAAAACAGGGGGTGAAGTAAGGTAGTTTGTTGTCAACTTGTCACCTGTTCTATCCGTTGTTTACATAGACAAGATTATCAGAGGTTTAAGGAGCAGTGAGAAGGAGAAGTAGAACATATTATTTTTCCAAATGCAGACGATTTTGCGTTCTAGAGTGTGGATAGAGAAGATGTAGAGAGAGGGCTAAATAAAAGGAACGAGTGTTGTGAAGTGGTTGGACTAAAGATGAATAAGAATAAAACCGTGATCTTTATGATAAGGAGAGAGGGCTAAATAAAAGGAACGAGTGTTGTGAAGTGGTTGGACTAAAGATGAATAAGAATAAAACCGTGATCCTTATGATAAGGAGAGAGAGATGGGGAAGGACTAAACATTCAGATTGATGGAAGGAGGATAGAAGAAGTTGAATCTGTTAAGTATCTTGGAAGTGTATTCGATAGAGGAGAAGATGTGGATAGAGACATCACAGAAAGAATTAACAAATATCATAGATGTGTAGAGGGTTTCTATCCACTGCTGAAGAATGCAAACGTATCTTTACAGGAAAAGAAAATTTTTGAGACCATTCTGACACTGATATTAATGTATGGAGCAGAGTGCTGAACAACAACCACGAAGTCAAGAAGTTATGTACAGGCTGCAGAAATGAGACCCCTCACAACAATGCTGGGAAAGAGTAGAAGAGATTGGGCAAAAATTGAGCAAATTAGAGAAAGGGTGCAGATATGTCCTATCATAAGATAGAAAAGGCTCAACTAAGGTGACTTGGTCACCTAGAAAAAATGAATGATCAAAGAGTGGCGAAGAGGTGGTGGGAGTGGAGACCGGAAGGAAGAAGACCGAGAGGAATACCGAGGAGGAGGTGGAAAGATGCGGTACTTTAGAAACATGGATTACCTGACCTGAACGAGATGAGGAGAGAGCGGAAAACGATTTTGTACATTAAGCACACCAAAAACCCTTAAAAAAAAAACTTATACGTACGTTTACTCAGCTATGGTACGACGATCTTTACAACAACACCAAAATTTACCCTACATAATATAGGGTATACTTTGCAACATACTGTCCGACTTCGAAGAGGTATTGTCATTTTTTTTCAATAATGCATTATTAGTTGCTGCATAATTGTAGGTAAATATATAAATATAATAATATATATATTATACCTATACCTTCAGAGCTAAAACAAATTTCTTGTATGAAACAATGTTGCTGGTTTCAATTGTTTAGTGAAGAATATTGTTAGACTCTGATCAGTCTATAACGCTGATTAACTTTTGCCCCTAGACCAATAAAATGCTTAAATTTATATTGATTTTAATTTATTTTCTTTTTTTTTTAAAAGTTTTATGATATTGTGAACTTAAAATATGATGACAATGACGTTTATTTCATTTTTTTTTTAAATCATGATTTAAAAATTTTTTTTTTTTATAAAAAAAATCATTTGATTTTAATTATGCCAACTTGCATCATATTACAGATAAACAAATTTAACACGTTGCATACAATTTATTGGAAAAAATGGACTTTTCAGACAACGCAGTTGTTTCTTAGTAATATATATATATATATATATATATATATATATATATATATATATATATATATATATATATATATATATATATATATATATATATATATATATATATATATATATATATATATATATATATATATATATATATATATATATATATATATATATATTATATATTTTAATATATATAATTTTTTATTATTATTTTTATTATTATTTGTAATATTTTGTCTTTGTAGTTTCAATATAATATAAAAAACTGAAAATGCTCATTTAAACTTTTTATTTTTATTTTTTATATTTTTTTTTTAATTTTTTAAATTTTTTTTTTAGCTTCGAAATAGCTATAAAATGTCTTAAAACTAACTCCGAGTATTCAGCTACCTGGTAGTCCGTTTTTGGGAAAAAAAACAAACAAAAAAAAAACAAAAAACAAAACAAAGGGCATTAGGGCAGTACTTCGTTGAGAACTGCATTTAAAATATATGAAAGTACTAAAGGGTAATAATACACGTGCCAATACCCAAGCCGGGGAGGAACATGTAAAAAGTATTAAAGTAAGGCACAGACCAAGTGTATCTGTATCTTGTCCTTTTACATTGTCTAGAATATCTAGACAATGGTACGTTTAATATGTCTTCGAAATCGTACAGTGTGTTGTAAAATCGTCGTATTTATTAGTTTTTGTTTATTGAATTTTGAAGAGTTTTGGGTGTTTTTAATGTACAAAATATTCCGCCCTTCAATTTACCCAAAAAATTTCGTCTTTTTCGTTTTGATTTGGGAAAAAAAAAAATGCAAAGTTAGACTAAAGAATTACCAAAAATGTTCTGTAAATATGCAGTTCTGTCTCTCATTTTTTTCTTACCTGTGGTAGTTGTTATTCAAAATATAAAGTTGAAATGTAATGTATATTGAAGAAAAACTAAGAATGCTTTAAAATCAATTTCATTAAATTAAAATGCATTTAAGGTAGTAAAAATTTGATTTTGAATATAACGCTTCGTATTTAATCTTCAATTTTGACAATATCTGGTATTAAATTGGGCAGAGGAAGACAATCAGAAAATATATCAATACCAATGTAGGAATATATTTGAAGTTACCAAATGTAATATATATATATATATATATATATATATATATATATATATATATATATATATATATATATATATATATATATATATATATAGCTTTTCTGAGCTTTGATATTTTTTATATCAATATTTTGAAATTTTGATTTTAATCGGTATCTCATTGCAACGTTCTTGTATAGGTTAGGCCTATTTTACGGCAACTTCAGTAGTTCAGGTTTGATAAGTTGAACTAAGTACGCTAGAAAACTAAATTATAATAATTATAAAAATAATTAGAATAATATTTGAATTGGCATATCGATGTTTCAATATCGATATTTCCAAATATCGAAGCTCAGAAAGCTTCTTACCTTTACCATATATATATATATATATATATATATATATATATATATATATATATATATATATATATATATATATATATGGTTTTTCCCTATTATTATATTATTAACTGGAAATGTAATTTATATTAAAGAAAAACTATTTAATTTTGCTTAAAATTAAATTCAATAAATGTAAAAATAGTTCAAGTATTAAAAATCCTGTTATTACATTATATAATTTGGCTGGCTATACTGAATGTACCAATGCCTTTTAATGAAATAGGCAGAGATTGACATCCTAGAAAATATTGATTTTTAATAACCAAAGTGCGATTACCTCACAGCAACTGTTTAAAAGTATATTTTTACCAATAATAATTTTTTTATTTTTTTAACTTTTTTATTAAAATTATTGAAATATATAAGCAAAATATATATATATATATATATATATATATATATATATATATATATATATATATATATATATATATATATATATATATATATATATATATATATATATAGAGAGAGAGAGAGAGAGAGAGAGAGAGTTTGTTTGTAAGGTTAGGCTTAATTACTAGCTTTTAGCGTAGATTTACCCTTCAGGTCTAGGTTAGATTAATTCAAACTAGCTTGTTAGATTTGATAATTTAAAAAAATCTAACAAACTAGTTGATTTTAACCTAATCTGGACTTGAATAATGAATATACTAGCAGCCAGCCAATAGGCCTAACTTTTCAAACTGTTTCTCTTGGTACTGAAAAAAAAAAAAAAAAAAAAAAAAAAAAAAAAAAAAGGGTACTGAGAAACAGCATTTACCAGCTGTTACAATTTACCCTTTAAGTCCATCCTAGGCCTAACTTTGCAAATGCTGGTTCTCTCAGAGTCTATATATATATATATATATATAATATATATATATATATATATACAGTGGAATCCAGTATAGTATTCGTCTTTTATATTCGCCCTGTAATTTTTTTTCCGATATTCGTCGAAAAATCAATATTCGTCCTACCTACAAAAGCCAATAACCTTAAAAATAAAAACTCTTAATAACAATATTGTTTTTTATCCAAAAGGTATTCTTTTTATATTTGTGTTTAGCGTTTATGTAGGCCTACAAGTGCGTATTACGTATATTTATGGCATACGCTGTTTAATATGTACTGTAGTTAAATACAGTGTTTGAAATGATTTCGGAGATCGATTCTAGATTAAATTTTTTTTTGTTAAAGAATAGATAGGCAAAAAGGCTGGGAACGAATAATCCATTTTTAGTTAATTCCTATAGGAAAAAATTATTCGATATTAGTCTTTTTATATTCGTCATCCCCTCAGGAACGGATTAATGACGAATATTGGAGTTCCACTGTATATATATATATATATATATATATATATATATATATATATATATATATATATATATATATATATATATATATATATATATATATATATATATATATATATATATGCAAATTTTTTATAGACATACTTTATAGCCAATTAAATTTGCTTGGTAAAAGCTATAACAAAATTTATTATATTGTACTTTAAGTATGTTTAGCAACTTGGAAATATACCTACATTAATATCGATGTCCCTATATTATTTTGTTATTTATTTTTTTAATTTTTTGTCTTCTCTGGTGGGCAAAGGCCAGAGGCCTACCAATATCCACCAGAGTTGGGGAACATTCCGAATCTGGTTGCTAATGGCCGACATGACCCAATACACAGCGTTTAAAAGTGTGCAAGTCAAAGGAAGTTGGGAAAAACAGATGAAGGGGATTGTGTTACAGACTTTACCAGTGGAGTACAAATAAGATTGAGTATAGCGGTCAAGTCTGGGGTTGGAGAGTTGGACAGAGGAAGGATGAGACTGTGTAGAGAGTTGTCGCATGAGCCCTTCTCAACTGAGGAGGTATGCAACATGAGAGTTCAGAAGAGCAATGTCCATTGTAATAGCGATAGTATAAAAAGTGATGCAACAACTTGATGGGAAGAAAGAGATTGGAGAGAGTAAGAGCAAAAAAGTTTATTAGACAAAAAGCTCAAGATTCTACCTTTTCAAGAAGAGCTGTATGTATGGAACCACCCCAGATGTGTGAGGTGTACTCCATACAGGGGGGAACAACACCCCTATACAGAGCAAGCAACTGGGGTGGCATAAAAAAACCATTAAGGCACCTCAGAACACCCAACCTCTTAGAAGCTTGTTTAGAGAGAAATAATGTGCTTTCCAAGAAAAGAAACATTGAAAATATTGAGGATAGATGAAGGTTTGAGTTGAGTATTTTTGAAGATGTCATAGTTGTGTGGAAGATTGTGTCAAATAGAGGGATGGAGGAATTGAGTTTTTGAGGCATTGACAATGACCATGTTTTCTCTGCCCCAATTTGAAATACGAGAAAGATCAGAGGTCAGTTGCTGCTAGGCCATCCTTCTTGAATCTATCAACTGCTGTTGGGAGGGACGTCTTTCAAAATGAAAGGAGTAATGAAGGGTGGAGTGGATAGGAGACAAAGTAATAGAGAGGTCATTGATGAAAATTAGAAAAATTTGGGGATAGGACAGATCAGTATCAATATTTCCAATTATGTTCCTTTGCCCAATAAATCCCAATTAAAATTATATAAATTTCCTTAACCTAAGATTTCAGTGATTTTGACTTCTTTACAAATTTTAGGCAACCCTGGCCAAATTTGGTCGACCCCGGCCAAAGCAAAATTACATCCTCTATCAGTCCATACTTGGACCTAAATAAATAAAAGAAAGCCTAATGAAATGTGCTCAGACCCAAATGAATAAAAGAGAGCCTAATGAAGTGTGCTCAGACCCAAATGAACTAAAGGAAGCCTAATGAAGTGTGCTCAACCACTTTTGTACAAAAAAAAAAATAGTAAAAACATTAAAATTATCTTAACTTGATCAACCTACTGTAGCCTTATGTAAGGAATTTATTTACCTACAGATTCTCATTGTACATTTCACCCTTCATATTTCTATGATGATGTAATATAAAGTTTTACGTTATTTATATTTCATAAGACAGCATTTAAGAAAAAAAAGAAAAATTAAATAAAATGG
>SEYY01014679.1:0-7500 GCA_009176605.1 Armadillidium nasatum | reverse complement strand
CTTTCTTAATTTAATGTCGATTATTTTAAATATGATTTTGTTCTTACCTCAGATATTTGCATTAGGTAGAAGTTTGTGCAAATCTTTTGTTTTTTATGCCCATGAGTTGGGTTTGCCCGACTGTCGTGGTAGCATCTTAAAGAGAAAAAAAAGATTAAGAATAAATTTTAATTCTTTTAATAAAATAGAATAATCTTTGCGATTATTAATTCATTTAATAAAAAATAATCTTTCTGATTATTAATCCATTTAATAAAATTTAGAAGTTTAATAATAATATATCGTTCACTCCACATAAGTTTAATTGACATTTCCATTTAGAAGTCAAAATATCTAAAAATTATTATTATTATTGTTATTATTATTATTATTATTATTATTATTTGTTTTGGACTGTGAACAGAAGTGTTTTGAACGTCTTCGGGAAAGGAGAGCAAATTTGATTGAGAAATTCCGCCATCATGTAAATGACCATCCGAAGAACCTCCTGATGGAGTCCACTTCTCCTGCCAAGGTCGTCACTGATGTTATGGAGATCGAATGGAATGCCCTCAGCCCCAATAGAAGATTTCCCTCTCTCAGGTTCGTTTTTGTTTATTTATTTATTTTATTTTTTTCATTTTTTTCGTTTCTTATTGCATTGATTTGAAAATTTTGATTTTCTAAAAATTTTGGGGGGACTGTTTCCTCTCAGCTACCTCCCCTCACCCACCCCCCCTTCGATCCAGAGTATGCCCAATGATTAACATGAGAAAGATCAATCAAGATAACCGTAAGATATCAAATCAACCTTTAAAAGGCATAAAAATAAAAAATAAATTTGCTTGATTTTTAAATGAGAGATTGTCCTGTAGGAGGAAGACAATAAAGTTCCTCAAGTTGAATTTTATGTTAAATGTAAAGCCATCTTCAGTTGTGTTTGTATCGAAGGAGTAATTGAGAAGATATGAAATTGAGTTGTAGGTTACGCAGTGTGGAACTCATTGACGATTAGCAATGTTATGAAACTACATCTTATCTATTGGCAAGTACTCGAACACCCTTCCTTATTCCATGAGGCTACTAGAGCACCCTCTCTTCATCTTTTTTCCTTATTCCATCAGATTACTAGAGCACCCTCTCTTCATCTTTTTCCTTATTCCATCAGACTACTGGAACACTCTTCCTTCTTCCATCTGACTTTTTACACTTTCAATGCATTGTATTGTGTCTTAATTTTATTTTATTTTTAATTTCAATATATAATGTTAAATCTTGACCTTGCTCATTAATTATTCAAAATTACGATATATATATATATATATATATATATATATATATATATATATATATATATATATATATATATATATATATATATATATATATATATATATATATATATATATATATATATATATATATATATATATATATATATATATATATATATATATATATTTTTTTTTTTTAGCTCAAGATCAGACTCAAGTTCATGGTTTGAAGATCCTGAAGATGAAGTGATGCGAGAAGCTCTCCTGGAAATTCAAAAGGAACTCCAGAACGAAGGTATTCATTTGGATTAAGAAAATCCGTTTTCATTGACTCACTCTTAACACAAGAGGCTGGGCTCAGCGTTGGTTATTGTGATATATTTGTGTTTGTGTGTGTGTGTGTGCCACTTAATTCTTACATTTTTTTTGTCACGTGTGTGTTTTTTTGTGTTATGTAGCTTCTCAGAGATATGACATTTTTTCTTATCAGTTTCAAGTGTTTATCTAGACAAATGTACGTCGTTAGTATAATATTTAAGGATTTGCTAAAAAACAAAAACAAAAAAAAAACATTGAGAAATAATATTTAAAGAGGTGAAACTCATTTTCAATGAGAATTATTAAAATGAAGTTAGAATGACTTCCTCTCTTATCGTTATAAAAGAATTTAGTACATTATTAACTTTAGAAATTAAACACCCAAGAATGAGGCGAGGGTGCTTCCCCTTGGGTCTTTTACAGTTGACTGGTTCTGTGCCAAGATGCCGCCCCATCATATCCTAACTACTTCCTCTAAGGTCCTTTACAGTTGACTGGTTCTGTGCGAAGATGCCGCCCCATGATATCCCAACTATTTCCTCTAGGGTCCTTTACAGTTGACTGGTTCTGTGCGAAGGTGCTGCCCATCAAATCCAAACTACGTGCTCTAAGGTCTTTTACAGTTGACTGATTTTATGCAAAGGTGCTGCCCTTTGACCTCCCAACTGTTTCAGTAGTTATTTCTGAAAATAACTCCCTTACGCTCCCCTACAGCTAATTCCAGGTGAAGGTACTTTCACCTACAATTGACCTTACTTTTACCTCTCATATTCAATTTGACATTCAATTCGCAGTAACTTCATTTCGTTTTCTCCCCAAAAGAGTTTTCTTGTATTGTTTTTTTTCTCTCTTTAGTATAATTATTCAGCGTTTTTTAAGTTTTTGTATATTGGTATTAAACAAAGTTTAATATATTTTTCTCGCATGTGAATAATGTTTTGTTAATTTATATATATTTATTTTATAACTTAAAAAGCTGATTTATTTTTTTTATTTTTAATTCTTTTATTTCATCATTATTCAGGTATTTTATCATAAAAAATATAAAATAAAAATATTTATACAATCATTTATTATTATTTTCTTGAGCAGTGTTTACAACCTGTTGAGGACCCCCCCCCACCCAAAAAAAAAAAAAAAAATATATATATAATATATATATATATATATATATATATATATATATATATATATATATATATATATATATATATATATATATATATATATATATATATATATATATATATATATATATATATATATATATATAATTATTATTATTATTATTATTATGATAAACAGAAGAATGGCGAATGAACGAGTTTTTCCTTCACGAATCAAAAGAATTGGACTCAAAAGTGAAACTTTTCCTGCACGACGATGTTATTTGTCCAATTTGCCAGGTTGGTTTCTTTGTTTGTTTTTGTTTTTTTGTGTTTTGTTTGTTTGTTTTTTTTTTTTGTTAGTTTGTTTATTTTTTTTTTTTTTGTGTTTTTTGTTTGTTTGTTTAATTAAATAAGATAGTTGAATGGAATAAAGCTGTTTGAATTTTTTTTGTTTTTTTTTTTGTTTTTTTTTGTTTAAAATGTTTTAGTCAGTTTTTTAACCAGGACTCTGGACCAATAATTGCTGAATCAACATATTTTGGGAATCTAAAACCAGCTTCAAAATTGTACATTAAATATTTGAAGAGTTAAAATTGTAAGATTTGCTTTGCGGAATGTACAGTGGATCATATTTAACTGAATCTAATTCTGTGCTTTTATTTAATTTGAATCACTTCTTCTTTGGGACTTTTAAATCCTACCTCTCTCTCTCTCTCTCTTCTTTTTTTGCAGAAGGGGAAACTTGAAGAGGCTGTAGTGCCGACGTTGAATCAAATCCCTACTTCCTTCGCCACACCCCCTAGGACAGCCATATGTTCAGCCAATGCATTAAAATGTTCCTGCTGCGGAGTTTTGCTTTCGAAGAACAACAAAGATGTTGGAATTACACTTGAACAGGTTTGTAACATGGGCAGAAGAATATTTGCTCGTTATTTTGCTTTGAATGACCTTTGAGGAATTTGATCAAGTCCAATGTTGGGAAGATCCTTTTCGTTTTTGATCTTTCTGAATTTTAAAACTCTTCTTTCCTAGTAATTATTATTTAAAAAAAGAAAAAAGAAACTGGAGCTGATATCATCATCATCATCATCATCATCTGCGACTAGAATGAAAAAAGTTTGCTTGCTTCGAAATTGGAATTTTAACTGTTTTAAATTAGAAACTTTTCTCAAATCTTGTGAGTTTTGAAAAGATTGATATGAAATCTGTTCCAATTCTCATGAACCTCCTCTTCAGTAGTTGAGATCACATGAGAATTGGAACAGATTTCATATCAATCTTTTCAAAACTCACAAGATTGAGAAAGGTTCCTATTTACAACAGTTAAAAATTGTTGTATTTTATACAACATAAGAAGAAAAACTTTGTTCAGAATACTAAAACTCAAAATATTTTAGTACTAACTAAAGTTCAAACGAAATGAGAACCACAATTGACTCGACTAACTAATAGTGTTTGTTGGTTGTGTGGTTGAAATTCTTCTGTGTTTGACTCTCCTTGAGGGTCATAGAATAATAGAGAAACTCCCACGAAAAAGCTTGCTTTTTTTTTATTTTTAATCATAATTTTAAAGTTTAAATACCTATTGAAATACCTATTTATTACTGGATTATTTTTATATTTATTTTTGTTGCAGGTTCGGAGGTGCCTCCATGATACCATCAATAACCACAACAATGGTTGTAGTAGTAGTTGTACCTTAGGCTTCAGTGTCATCGACGAGGAGAATGGTGGATCATCAAACATTTTAGTCACGTGTTCATTTTGTGACTGGATGTCATTTTTGATTTGATGTTTGTTGTGACATTCTTTATTATTATTATTATTATTATTATTATAGTTTTAATTTAAATATTGTATTAAGAAGGGTTTTTATCTATTTTTATAATAAACATTCGTTCTATTATGTTACTATTATCATTTAGAGTGATATGGCCCTTCCCACCCACTCCAAAAAAAAATTGCATTTTTTTTAAAATGTTGTCAAAACCGGTTTTTGACCTCTTACAGTGTCAAAAATACTTGAACTAGAGCCAAAGTACTTGGTACCCACATTCTACGCGTCATTTGAAACTCGAAAACTCTAAAGTCGTTCCTGTATCTAGAAACCGTTGAGGAGATATAGCCCCTCAAACTTTAAACTTCTCATTGGTAGGAAGCCAGGTTCTTAAAAAAGGGTATAACTCAATATGGTATGTTTGTGGGCATTTAACTGAAAAACGGTAATAGATAAAAGAACGGCGAATACATTTTTAGAATCAGGGGGCAAAAGTGCTTATGTAAGCACAATATCGAGCCCATTTATCCATTTTTAACAAAGTTATAACGTGTGAAAAATTGGAATAATCAATTTTTGAAAATTTGACAAAGCCCTTTTAAAGGATCCAAGTGGTTCTTTCTCTTCTCTCTCTCATACACACACACACACACACACACACACACACACACACACACACACACTATATATATATATATATATATATATATATATATATATATATATATATATATATATATATATATATATATATATATATATATATATATATATATATATATATATATATTTTTTTTTTTTTTTTTTTTTTGAAGTTTTTGAAGTTTGGCCTTAAAAGTAGTTCCCGTAACGCTGATTCCGAATATGAACGTTTCATGTTTCTACAAGCTTCCTTTCAAAAGATATTGCAGTTCCAAACAATGCTTTTTTAAAATTATACGAGAGCAGATATGTGAAATTTCTTACAATTTCTATAATATTTGAGCTAGAGCCAAAATATTTGATATGAGAATTGTACGTGTCATTTGAAACTCGAAAGGTCTCTTATGTTGTTGCACTATCTGCAAGGGTAGGCCCAAAAAATTGAAATTTGTCCTTCTTCGGCAAAAAAAACACGTAAAGTCACCCTGGTATGTTTCTCGGCCATTAACTAAAAAACGGTAATAGATAGAAGAACAGGGATTATATTTTTGAAATCAGGAGGCCCAAATGCTTATATAGGTAGAATATCAAGCCGAAGTATCCATTGATAAGAAAGTTATAAGAACTGGAACACTTATGCAAATGTTCAACGGAAAAGAATGCAGAGGTCTTAAAAAATTATTTCACAGGCAGAAGACTTCTTGTTCTTGTTGTTGTTGTTGTTGTTGTTGTTGTTGTTGTTGTTGTTGTTGTTGTTGTTGTTGCTGCTGTTTCTACTGGTGCTGCTGCTGTTTTTGTTAAAGAGAGAGAGAGAGAGAGAGAGAGAGAATGCAAAAAGTTTTGAGTCTACTACTGGCTTCTTTCTCTCTTCGGAGCACAATCGAAAAAATTTAGTTCTTCCATTATTATTTTTTTATTTATTTATTTAGTTTATTTATTTATTTACTATTTTATTTATTTATTTATTTATTTATTTATTTATTTATTTATTTACTTATTTATTTCAATTACGCTGAGAGCAAATATCAAAAAAATCTAATGTAAAGTCTAACACAATGGCTGTTGCTGCTGCATGTGCCACGTCTCCACTTTTACCGCTTCATTCATACTTATTTGTTTTATTATTTATTGTTATTACTTTTTTATTTATATTTATTTACATTGTATATTACACAGTGATGAAAAAAAGAGAGTAAATCATATTGAAAAACAAAATCTTAAACGCCACACGTTTACGTTTGGCATCTGCGCCGCCTCTCTCGAGAGAGAGAGAGCTTCGCTTCGAACGAATAATACATACGAGGAGGAGACAACGACACACAGCCTATTCAAAGACCAACATCCCGGGTACTGCTTCATTTAAACTATTATTACCCTATCTCCACAAAAAATTATGGCGGCATCTCACAACCCTACTACTACTTACTACTCCATTTCCATTCACACTTGCTTGCTTATAGTAAAAATACACTGCCTGCCTGCCTGTCTGTCGTGTCGGCTATTATTTTTTTTTATTTTATGCAAATTTCTTTTATCATCCTATTCAAGCCATTTTGGAAGCTTAAAAAAACTTTTTTTTACTTTTTTTTACTTTTTACTTTTTTTTACTTTTTTACTTTTTTTTTTTTTTTTTTTTTTTTTTTTTTTTTTTTTTTTTTTTGTCTGTCTGTTTGTATGGACTACTACTTCCTTCCTTCCTTCTTCCATTTTCGAATGCAATGTACCCATCTATTTATATATATATATATATATATATATATATATATATATATATATATATATATATATATATATATATATATATATATATATATATATATATATATATATATATATATATACGTGTGTGTGTGTGTGTGTGTGTGTACATATTAAACACACAAGCCACTTGCATACCAGCTGATATTTTAGCAAAAAAAATTAGAAAATTTGCGTCCGTTTTCTCTTGCATTGCAATGAATTAAAATCGCAGTTTTTTGGGCCAAAAACTATTACTAAATATTGTTATTAGTATTATTATTATTATTACTATTATTGCAATTATTATTATTTTCTTGGTTTTTATTTTATTAGTATTTTTTTCATTTAAATTTGATAATAAACAAATCAAACGAAAAGTTTCGAACAAGTAATTTAATTAATATTGAAACAATTGGCAACTCTCGCAGAGGGAGATTTGAAGCTGCATATAGTACTACTAAACAAAAGCGATGATGCTTTCTCCAATTTGGATTTCAGTGTTAAAATAAAAGAAAAGATTGTAATAACATTAATTTATTGTATTGAAATTAAAATTATTCATATTTTATGCAAAGTTTTAACAATTAGAAGGCATTTGAAAAAGTAAATGGTATGTATTCCACAAAATTTGCAAATCAAATCTAAATTCTTTATGTACGAT
>SEYY01014677.1:0-7500 GCA_009176605.1 Armadillidium nasatum | reverse complement strand
TATATTATTATTATTATTGTTATAATTATTAGCTTAGTAAAAGTAAAAGTGTTGTTATTAAAGGAATTTTTTATTATATATATATATATATATATATATATATATATATATATATATATATATATATATATATATATATATATATATATATATATATATATATATAAGCGAATTTTAATTTTATTTCTTTATTTATTGATTTTTTTAATGATTGCTGCAATGGATCGATTTTTGAATTCTTATTCCATTAAAAAAACTTTTTCATCTTCGACTAAATAAGAGAAGGATGTTTCTTAGCGTCACACTTTCCATTGACTTAAAAGTCAGGTGTAAATGTGAAAGATTGCTGAGGAAGAATGAATTGAAGAGGTCATATTAGATTTGACCTGATTGTTTAGATTTCTTTTATAGTTTTAGAGCATTTTGGTCTTAAGATTCATCGTCTTAATTTTTTAATTTAAAATCAAATTTACCTCTAAAACAATTTAACAGAAACTTTGTTAGGAAAGAAACGTTCCTTTTGCAAAGTATTTCATTTTTTATTCAAAATAAATAGTTACTCCAAACAATAGAAATTCTAAATAAAAATAAAAGATTATTTAAAATCATTTTAAAAATAGAGAAGACTTTAAAATAAGTTTGATTTATTTAAATAATTATTCAAATTTCAAAATTCTAATTTTATTAATTAGGTAGTATTCAAACCCTCACTAAAGAAATAATTATATTTTCTTTTACTTCAATAATTAATAGATATTTTTGAGTGAAAACTCCTAATATTTCAAATAATTTATAATTGTTTCGTTATTAGAATACTGAACGTCAAAACTGTTAAAAATCAAATAAAACTTTTTTGTAAACAGTCTCTGCAGTTCTCAACTGGAAGAGATTACTCACATACATAAATAAATTAAAATACAAAAATTTCGGTCATTTAAACCTAATCAGCAGTTAAAGGTATTTTAATATTCAAATTTTTATAAAAGAAAGAAAACTTTAAATATACACAAAACAAAGGTTAAAATTACACACACACACACACACACACACACACACACACACACACACACACACACACACACACACACACACACACACACACACACACACACACACACACACACATACATATATATATATATATATATATATATATATATATATATATATATATATATATATATATATATATATATATATATATATATATATATATATATATATATATATATATATATATATATATATATATATATATATATATATATATATATATATATATATATATATATATATATATATATATATATATATATATATATATATATATATATATATATATATATATATATATATATATATATATATATATATATATATATATATATATATATATATATATATATATATATATATATATATATATATATATATATATATATATATATATATATATATATATATATATATATATATATATATATATAATATATATATATATATATATATATATATATATATATATATATATATATATATATATATATATATATATATATATATATATATATATATACATATACATACATATAACGTTACCCTATCAAAAATATTTCTTAATTCGTAAAATAATATTTTTATAATTGATTTTTAAATGTTTTGTTACATTTTTTTAATTTTATAAAATAATAATAGTTTTTCTCTATTTCAAATATTTTTATCAATTTGTTGTATTAGTTGGGAAAACTAGACAGTAACATTGCAATCAAAAAACTATTTTAAATATTCTTTTTTTTTTTTTTTTGGGGGGGGGGGAAATTTTATATATAACTTACGCTTCTAAATGTTTTTCATTAGAGGAAAATTAAAAACGATTGAGCTTGAGGATGTTATGTAACATAGTTTGCAAACTATTTACTTGAATTAATTTTAGAAGGAAAGATTTTATAACCACCCCTTCCCTCTACATCACCCCGTCCTTCTTGCCTTTTCAAACTATATATATATATATATATATATATATATATATATATATATATATATATATATATATATATATATATATATATATATATATATATATATATATATATATATATATATATATATATATATATATATATATATATATATATATATATATATATATATATATATATATATATATATATATATATATATATATATATATATATATATATATATATATATATATATATATATATATATATATATATATATATATATATATAACCGAATTTTATCAATTGTAATGGATAAAAAAATTTTATTTTCACAAACACAAAATTAAAATTTTTATTTCGTTATTTTATAGAAGAAAAAGAACAGATCTTTGGTAACCAAACACTTTCTTCGAATTTAATTTCGCAGTGTTATTACATTCTACACAAATATGTTAATAAATACAATGATTTGCAAACTAAATATTTTGGGTAAAAATTTGCCAAGGTTTTATCGAGAAATTTTTATAAATACAATTAATTCCATTAAATTCTTAAAGTATCCCATTAATAGCTGAGATTAATTCTCTTTGCACATTTTAAACTTAATGGAAAACTAAATTAAAATTTTACGAATTTAATGATATTGTTAAAAGAATAATTTCAAATTAAAACTGAATATCTCCGGAATATATATGAGTGAGATAACCGAATTTAATTTAAAATATTGTTAATTATATAAAACGTTTTTAAACTTTTTTTTATTTGTGCAATAAAGAATGAGCTCGAAATTATTTGTTATTTTCGATGCAGCAATATTGATCAGATAACGTGTTGTAAAGAAACGGTTTGGAAATATGTGAAGGCCTTCTATTAGAATAAATGCATTGGTAAATACTCTAACTCGAATAGATTTGTATAATTACTTCGTCGCAGTCAAGTCAAATGTAGAATAGTTCTTTGTATGGTTCTAGAGGCAGGGAACCCTTTTAACCAGTTTTCTTTTCTTTTCACGTACGAAATGCAGGAATATTAAAACTATCTATAATCTACCCCACCCTGCATCATAATGGATATAGTGCATATATATATATATAATATATATATATATATATATATATATATATATATATATATATATATATATATATATATATATATATATATATATATATATATAAATCTTTATATTTTAGATTTAATTAATAGATAAAATAATTTTAAAGTATCAAATACGCCCTAAAAGAATCTATTATAAAATGGCAACACTTCATGATGATGACTTTCTTCAGACGCTTGAAGGCTAGGCCGTTACTTACTTGCACCTTAGGCTCTAACCTCGTTGGAACAAAGTTAAAAATGTAATTGTGCTTTAACAATAATATCTTCCATATTGACTTAAGAAATATTCAAGAACGTAATGTATTAACTATTTAAACTACTATAGCCAAATTGTAGTTATACATTCTTTTTAACCCTGGGGTAAGAGTTTTTATAGAGCTTTGTGAAAGAATTTAAGGCCTAACTTGACCTACTCAACCCTTATAACTATTATTTACTTTTTGAATTAAATTGACATTTGATTGCTTGGGTTGGGTTAGTTTATTAACCTGAATTGTATGATTGACGTGACTTACTGTTTAATCTAGGCCTTGGGTTTTGGATCAGAGTTTTGAGAGTTCTTGCTTGGGTTTAAGTCTATGTTTCTACTTGGCTGCAAAGTTACCTAATTTACTACTTTATAAAATTTGCTTATGCGCTTTTACAAAAGAGCCACACATCCAAGTTTTAATTACTTAGGAAATCAAAAAAATTCCCGTTATTTACATTTGCAGAACATTTTACATGGTGAGTTCTTTTAATTTATTTTTTATAAATTTGTAGGCAAAATTTTAATAGAATTAGGTTTATTCTTGGCAAAAGCAGTTACAACTGCATAAAGCGTTTCCAAGGGTTTCACGCCACAGAAATCCAAACAGCTTTCCTAAGTAATTAAAAATTTGGAAATACTCGCTTGATTATCAAAATGCTAAGATAGACCCGAAGTCTATTGGATTAGCCTATTTTAATTGTAATTTTACTCACCTTTAGTTTCATTAAGTTTCTTTGATTACTTGGGATTTACTTTAAGGGGAGGGTTAGGTTTATGTTTTGTGAAAAATTTTTTTTTATTATTTGAGCGATTTGGGTGAAATTTGCTGTGTATATAGCTTTTTTCCCGGTGAAAAAAGCTTCATTTTTAGTGTTTTTATGAGTCTCTAAAGGTTTCAAAGTCATTAGTGGTCATAACTCAACAAAAAAAAGAATTATCGGGAAAAAAATATTTGTCCACATGAGATGAAAATTGACCTGAACAATCTTAGCCCAATATCTTGCATTAGGGGACAGACCTTTGATATCACGTCAAAAAAAAAAGTATAATCAGTCAAATTTTTTTTATTTTTTTTTTTTTTTTTTTAAAAAAATTTCCCAGGATTTTTAATAAATTTGGACATTGTTTAGAGGAGATAATCTATAATTTTTATTTAGGATTTTAAATGCTAATTGTTGAAGAAATATATAGCCTCTCAAACTTTTAAAAATTTTTAAAAATGGACCTTTTTTGAGGCTATATCTTCCTTCAAACAATTAGCATTTATATGCTCTAAATAAATGTTGTAGACTATCTCTCCTCTAAACAATGTCCAAAAAAAAAAATAAAAAAAAAGAAATTTTTTTTAAAAATATTTTTCCTCAAAATTTTGGAATTTTTTTTCAAAAAATTTTTTTGATAGTGAGTCAGTCTTGACTAATACTGTTTTTTGTGTAACTCTGGGAGGAAATTCTATCAAAGTTTTTGTAGCCAATAGAATAAGGAACATAGTTCCAAATTTCAGACAAAAAATTTTTATTGGCTCACCGTAATTTAATTTTGAAAAAACATTCCCATATAACTGCTAAACATTAATCCCTCGTAAAACGTTAAAACTATTTTCGTCGGGAAAAAACTATATATTGAAGTTCAGGATAAAAATTTTTTTTCTATAAAACTAACTCCCCTTAATGAAGCTTATTATTTTAAATTTTTATTTAATTAATTGCTTATTAATTTAAATTTTACTGTTTAACAAATTGAATTGCTTTAATTTTGAAATGGCGGAGTTTGATGAATGCCAATCGTTGCCGTTCCTTTATTAATGAAAGAGAAGATTTGAAAAAATCGTGTGAAGTTGATATTAAATAAAATTGAAACTTGTTCGAGCGAGTCTATTTATTAAAGATAAATTAGCGGAAGTAAAAAGTTATCTTAAATCCTTAGAGAAATTAGATAAAAATATATTGTCCAATATAAATAAGTTTGATTCATTGCGTGAACTTTACATAAGTGATCGTGATATATCATTTCAATATAAAATTGATATTGAAGAAAAAATTGCCATTATTGCGGAGAATTTAACTAAATCTAGCACCCCTCCCCTACTAGCGAAGTGTCTGTCCCACCTATTTCCAATCCTCCTGAAGTTGCTAATTCTAATAACAGTGATAGACCTGCTTCTAACTTAAGTTTATTTAGAGGTGTAAAAGAGCCTCCTATTCAAATTGGTAGATTTGAAGGGGACGAAGAAGATAAATTGGCTTTTTCTCGTTTTCTTTCTAAATTTAATGCCCTAATTGGTAGTAACTCCATTTACTCTGATGAAGAAAAATTTATTCATTTAATTAGTAATCTTGGGACTACCGCTTATGAGATGGTTAAACACCTTAGCCCTGAAGGTTCAAATTACAATGTTGCATTAAATATTTTAAAGACTGAGTATCTAGATAAAGATTTTATTATTCAGAAAATTATTGTTAGATTGCTTGAAATACCCCCTCCACCTGAGGATGATTTTAACAGCCTTAAAACAGTTTTTAAATGAAGTTAAAGCTTTGGTATATGACCTTAAATCTTATAGTATTGATTTACTTATGCCTGAAACTGCTGGGTTTCAAATGATTAGTGCAACCGTAGTTTATAAGTTGCCTCCTAAATTTGCTAATGCCTTAATTGATAAAGTACAGTCGAATTACCCTAATATCTTAGATTTGTTTGATAACTCCTCTACATTACTTAGACGATTGGAACTAACTCTCAGAAACCAGCATCAACCTAAGCATGATGATTTTAACTTTAGGAGAAATAAATTTGGTAGAAACAATAATAGTAATAGCTCTAGTAAAAATACTAACAATGGTTATGAGTTTAAAAAGCTTGCTAATTATGATGATGGCCATAATGAGGGCTATGGTAGAGATAAGTTCTCTCATTTTAGTCATCCTAAACCTTCGCTTGAAAACTTTAAAATTTCCCAAAATTCTACCAAACCCCATGTTCCTTCTAAAACTAAGGGTCCCAATCTACCTTTTCCTTGTAAATTTTGCAATGGGGCTGGTCACACCATGAACAAATGTCCAGCCTACCCTGATATTGAATCTAGATTAAATAGGTGTGATCAGTTAAACATTTGTAGATTCTGTTCTAGTGTCAAGCATGATACTGATGAATGCCCTGGTAATCATGACAACTTTTTAGATTATGCTTGTATGTATTGTAATCTTCATACTCATATTTCTGCATTATGTCAAAAGGGTCATCCTCTTAAATCTAACAGCCAAATTCAGGTAATTCCTGATGGAGAGGCTGATTAATCTAAATGAAAATATTATTTTAGTTTTAAGTAGTTTGTATTATTTAATTTTAAGGTATTTGTAGGATTATTTTAGCATTGTAAAGATTAGATTTAGATTTAAATTTGTAGGCTTGCATGGTAGAAAATATATGTTAATGCTAGATTGATTTGACTTTATTGATTTAAAATTTGATTTTGCTTAATTAAAATTTAAATTTAAATTCTTTTCTGTTGGGAGAATATTGAGAATCCTATATATTTTAAAATCTCCCTAAAAAGAATCTATATTAAAAAATGGCAACACTTCATGTTTATCACTAGTTACAAAAAAAAAAAAAGCGAGGTTGTTTTTACTTACTTGACTGACCTTAGGCTTGAAAAGTTCGTTGAACAAAGTTGGCAATAAAATGTTTAAAATTTTATTTTTTAACTAATAATATCGTCCAAATTGACTTAAAAAATCGTCTAGAACGTAATGTATTAACTAATTAAACTACCATAGCCTAATTGTAGTTATATATTCCTTTTAACCCTTATTGTAGTAGGAATCTATAAAGCTTTGTGAATAGAAGTTAGGGCCTAACCTGACTACTCTTCCCTGATATCTTTTAAAGTATTGCTATTTGAATTAAATTGACATTTTATTATTCCAGGGTAGAGTTAGTGTTTAACTTGAATTGAATGTATGACTGGACTTTACTATTAACTGGGCCTTAGTTTTTAAGCAGAGTTTGAGAGTTTCTTGTTTGGGTTGGAGTTATGTATGTTCTACTAGGCTAAAATTTAATTAACTACTTTAAAAATTACTTATGCGCTTATACTAAAGAGCCACAAATCCAAGTTATTAAATTTGGAAACCCAAGTCAATCCTCGTTTTTTAACAATTTGCA
>SEYY01014675.1:7500-12500 GCA_009176605.1 Armadillidium nasatum | reverse complement strand
TTTTTTCTCTCTCTCTCTCTCATAAATACGAAATGAAGACTTCATAACTTTTTACAGAGCTATTATGAGATTTCGTAACTTTTCCTAATGTTATTCCTTGATACTTTTTACTTTTCCGTCAACATTGTTTCAAATATTTGATATAAGTTTAATAAAATGCTGCTGGGGTCTATTTCTAACCATCATACGTCTGGCCCTGAATTACTATACGAGTCGAGAAGAGACTCGTGAAAAAAAGTAATGAAAATATGTGCCGAAAACAAACACTATTGTGAAAGAGTGAAGACTTCAGTTTTAGAATAGAATTCCAGCAAATATTTCATTTATCATCGCCAATTCCTATCATATCCTTACCGCATTGACCGGTTCGGAAACGGTCTTAAAAGACAAATTTTGCATCTGTGTTTTCATATAATTGCTATATATTTTTTATTTTATTTGAAAAGACATGATTTTTCAACTTAGAGTAGTCTTGCAGCGGATGCAAAAATCTTCGAGACAGACAAACTAACAGCAGAGAGAGACCTAAATTATTGCCCAATTGTGTTCAAGCCCTTAAGTCAAATAAGTTTCGAAAAAGCAAGTAAAATAAATAAACAAAACTAAAACAGTTATTCTGCAGGTCGTAACTCCCAATTAAATGAAATATCCATTACAACATCATTTCGTGCGTGGTCTTCATTAAAATTATGTTGAAATACATTTTATGCAAATATACAGTATGATACGATGAACGCCTTTGGCCACCCACCACAAACAGATAAACAAACCGAATAATTTTCTTGCAATGAAGTAATCTTACGTCTTTTTTGAGCTTTTTAATATAATTATAGTTTTAGATGCTGCCAGACGTAAGAAAACGATGCAATTACCAACAAACCACACAAATATTATTTTGATATATATATATATATATATATATATATATATATATATATATATATATATATATATATATATATATATATATATATATATATATATATATATATATATATATATATATATATATATATATATATATATATATATATATATATATATATATATATATATATATATATATATATATATATATATATATATATATATATAAGCCAGACTGCAGTTTAACATACTTAAATATTTAAAAAAGTACTGAACGTAAGTAAGAAAAGGTTTATATTTTTGGAATCCTTGTCGAATTTTAGGTATGCAACGTTAGGAAATAAAAAATAAATTCTTATAATAATAAGGTTTATATAAGTAAAGTTTACTTATTTTTAACTCTCGCGAGAATCGTACGCCTGGCAATGTCCGTTTTTTTTCAATTTTTTTCGAAATTGGAAAAAATGGGAAATACCCCAAATCGTCGACAGGAAAAGTTGTCTACAGTATCATCATCACTCACGGGTCGGGGGGTACGGGGAGCAGGCCCCTCTTTGACAAATGTTAGGTATAGCACCAAATTTAAGTTTGTTACGTCATCAGTTGTAGTTTGTTACGTCATCAGTTGTCGTACAAAAAAATTTTTTTTTTTTTTTTACATTTATTTTCAAATATTTTATAATTTTCATACCCAGAATTCGACAAAGATTTCAAAAATGTTATCCTTTTTTACGTACATTCAGTACTTTTTTAAATATTTAAGTATGTTAAAGTGCAGGCTGACCATATATATATATATATATATATATATATATATATATATATATATATATATATATATATATATATATATATATATATATATATATATATATATATATATATATATATATATATATATATATATATTTTATATCTCCTCTGGTGGACAAAGGCCAGAGGCCTACCAAATTCCACCGGAGTTGGGAAGGATTTATAATCATGGTCGATGGAGGCCGACGTGTCCAGATACACGGCGTTTGAAAGTATGCAAGTCAAAGGAAGTTGGGAAAAAAAAAGGGAGTGTGTTCCAGACTTTACCAGTAGAGTATATGTAAGATTGAGCATAGCGGTTAAGTCTGGGGTCGGAGAGTTGGACAGAGAAAGGATGAGACTGTGTAGAAAGGCGTGTCGCACGAGCTCTTCTCAATGGAGGAGGTATGCGACGAGAGAGTTCAGAAGAGCAGTGTCCGTTGTAATAGCGATAGTAAAGAGAGAGTGACGCAACAATTCGACGGGGTAGAAAGAGATTGAAGAGAGTTAGTAACAGCTGGAGAGTTGATGAGACAAAATGCCCTAGACTCCACCTTCTCTAGGAGAGCCGTGTGTGTGGAACCACCCAGATGTGCAAAGCGTACTCCATACAGGGGCGAACAACACCCCTATACAGAGCAAGCAACTGGGGTGGCGTGAAGTAATTCTGAAGGCGCCTCAGAACACCCAACCTCTTAGAAGCTTGTTTAGAAAGAGAAGTAATGTGATCTTTCCAAGAAAGATCACGAGAAAAAGAAACACCAAGAATATTAAGAACAGATGAAGGCTTGAGTTGTGTGTTTTCGAAGAAGATATAATAGTTGTGTGGAAGATTGTGTCGAGTGGAGAGGTGAAGAAATTGAGTTTTTGAGGCATTGAAAATGCAACCATGTTTTCTCTGCCCCAATTTGAAATCAATGAAAGATCAGAGGTTAGTTGCTCCAAGGCTATCTCTTCTCGAGTCTATCAACTGCTGTTGGGTGGGACGTTTTTCAAACTGGAAGGAATAATGAAGGGTGGAGTCATCAGCATAGGAGTGGATAGGTAGATGAGGTAATAGAGAGAAGGTCATTAATGAAAAGTAGAAAAAGTGTTGGGGATAGGACAGAGACCCTGAGGAACACCACTATTAATAGATTTAAAGGAAGAACGGTGGCCGTCTACAACAGCTGCTATAGAACGACCGGAAAGGAAATTAGAGAGATCACAGAGAGAAGGATAGATACCGAAAGAGGGAAGTTTAGAAATCAAAGCTTTGTGCCAGACTCTATCGAAGGCTTTCGATATGTCCAGCGCGACAGCAAAAGATTCACCGAAATGCCGAAGAGCGGAGGACCAAGAGTCAGAGAGAAGGGAAAGAAGATCACCCGTAGAGCGTTTCTTACGAAAGCCATACTGGCGATCAGAGATAAGATTAGAAGAATTGAGATGTTTCCAAATCTTCCTGTTAAGGATAGATTCGAAAACTTTAGAGAGAACGGAGGTAAAAGAAATAGGACGGTAGTTAGAGGGTTGAGAGGGGTCCCCCTTCTTCGGCACAGGCTGAATGAGCTCACGTTTCCAGCAAGAAGGGAAGGTTGAAGTAGAGAGACAAAGACGAAAAAGTTTACCGTATATATATATATATATATATATATATATATATATATATATATATATATATATATATATATATATAATATATATATATATATTATATATATATATATATATATATATATATATATATATATATATTATATATATATATATATATATATATATATATATATAAAAAAAAAAAAAATAAAAAAAAAAAAAATATATATAATATATATATATATATATATATATATATATATATATATATATATATATATATATATATATATATATATATATATATAATATATATATATATATATATATATATATATATATATATATATATATATATATATATATATATATATATTCTTAGCAAAACATTTTAATATAAAATGAAAAAAAAAATAAGGTAAATAAAGCGGAGAAAGCATATTGTATTCCCTTGTGAAGAAAAGCTCCTTAATTCAATTTGTTAATTCAATTTCACAAACATATTTTCCAAAGGTCAAGATATATATAATATGAGGTGTAACACTTTGAATCATCAAGTTGGTTGGTTGGTTGGTTGGTTGGTTGGTTGGTTGGTTGGTTGGTTGGTTGGTTGGTTGGTTGGTTGGTTGGTTGGTTGGTTGGTTGGTTGGTTGGTTGGTTGGTTGGTTGGTTGGTTGGTTGGTTGGTTGGTTGGTTGGTTGGTTGGTTGGTTGGTTGGTTGGTTGGTTGGTTGGTTGGTCTCACCCGTCATCATTATTCTTTTATATTCAATTTGCAATTTTAAGTCAACCAGATCACAATTTTTTTTTTTTCACAATATGTCTCACTATTTTTTTTTTTGTCTTTATTGGATTTCCTTTCTTTTTATGCTGGAAAAAACTGATAGAAATGGTTATCTTCTGACCTTTACACTCCTTGGTCAAGGTTCTGGAAATAGATAGTTAATTGTGACTCTCTCTCTCTCTTCTCTCTATATATATATATATATATATAATATATTATATATATATATATATATATATATATATATATATATATATATATATATATATATATATATATATATATATATATATATATATATATATATATATAAATAAAAGTGTTGTCGCAAGAAATCGATCCTCAAATTTCTTAGACGGGAATCCCTAAAAAGTGCCAATTGTTGTAACAAAGAGATTATCAAAGTTTTTGCTCGATCAGATAACGCTAAAGACCTTACCTTATCAGCACCTTAAAATATTAAAAAAAGACCTATTTCTTTCAAAACAATCGTGGGTTTTCCCTATTTAATTAGAACGGTTTATCCTAGGAATGTTTTTATTGTTGTTGTTGTTGTTTTGTAGAGAATATTCCTGGATTCAATTTTCACTTCCACAACGTGTTTGAGATCGGAAGATATTTGACTTTTCCGAGGATCGGAACCGGATAATCGAGTTTCTCAAAAAATGTAAAAATTTGCTATAAATGTGATAAAATTATTCTTTTAAACCATACTTTATTGTTCGTTGAATTCTTTGCATACAAACATATCAAAATATCTTTCAATATAAATTTTATAAATGTTTTATTTGTATATTTTTTTAGAGATATTTTTTTTTTCCAGAGCTGTAAGTAGTAATGGATTCAGAACATTTGACTTCGTCCTCTACAGCTACAAAGTGGTGTAAGTTCGAGGTAGAAAGACAAGATGTTTCAAATTGGATATATGTCCCATCAAACTAACTGGCAGTAAGTTGCCATCCAAGTGGTTCAAGTTTTAT
>SEYY01014673.1:97500-100000 GCA_009176605.1 Armadillidium nasatum | reverse complement strand
ACAATAAGTCTGAATGGGAAGAATAGGACACAAATCGTTTGAGACTCATCTCAGGCAAGCGTCAGTTGGGTATGAAATTCCTTCTGAGTTTCAGAAATGACCAAATATATAATATATATTTGACAGATTTCCGATTTTCTCTAAACTTTGGTGGAAATTTTAGTAGGTCTCTGACCTTTAACCGCCAGGAGTGAAATAAAATAAATAAATAAATATATATATATATATATATATATATATATTATATATATATATATATATATATATATATATATATATATATATATATATATATATATATATATATATATAATAATAATAATAATAATAATAATAATATAATAATAATAATAATAATAATAATAATAATAATAATATAATATAAAATGGTTTATAAGTTTTCTGTTTTTGTGTATATAGTATAATATATATATATATATATATATATATATATATATATATATATATATATATATATATATATATATATATATATATATATATATATATATATATATATATATATATATATATATATCAATGATTCATAAATTCTTAACCTATAATTAAACATGACTATATACCCATATTCCCGTTAACTTAAACCCATTCAATATCTAATAAAAATTTCAAACACTTTCTTATTTTAAGCTTCAAATAACACAATCGCAATATTATCAATTTCTGAGAAGTCTGAAGCGATACGGAGATGAAGTTTCTGCTTCATTTCTCATGGCTGGAGAGAAAACAATTCTCAGATGACTGAGCAAGTCTTGAAACTTTCCACCAAGGATAAGCTCTTGGAAAAAAAAAAAAAAAAAGAAAAGTCATACTCCAGAAACTTGAGTTTAACATTGTTAAGGTATATTTAAAACTTAAATGGTGCTAATGAAGTTATTCTCACAGTCGTACTACTATTTAAAAAAAATAATAATAATAACAATAATAATAATAATAATAATAACAATAATAATAATACTATTAATAATAATTATAAAAACAAAAATTGAATTAATGATAATAATAATGCTAACAACAATAACAACAACAAGAATAATAATAATAAATAATAATAATAATAATAATAATAATAATAATGATAATAAAGATGACGATAATAAATAATTGCGCTTAATATTGTTTTAATAATAATAATAATAATAATGATAATAAAAATTAATAATAAATTTGCCGCTTAAATAATTGTTTTAATAATTAATAATAATAATAATAATTATAATAATAATAATAATAATTTTTAATTATAGTAGTTTTAATACTAATAATAATAATTTTAATTTTAGTAGTTTTAATACTAAAAATAATAATTGTAATAATCATAATAATAAATAATAATAATAAGAATAATAATAATAATCTTGGGAAGCTACATCAAATTACAACTTTATTTCTAATATTAATTTTAAAAATATTTGTTATTTAGTTCCAGGATAATAAAAAACCCAAAGTAATAACCACAATGTTTTCCTTAAGGGTTATCCTTCTGGTTAACCACAGTTTCTGTGCATCTTGGAGTTTACTACTTTCCCAGAAGAATTTATTTTAAAAACTGAGACCAGATGTAGAAGAGATATAAGGAAGATTAAGGACATAGGATGTAAGGAAGCAAGTTATGACGATGAAGGTAAAGAGGAAGAAAAAGAAAAAAGGAAAGGAAAAAAAAGTAGTAATAATAATAATAATAATAATAATAATAATAATAATAATAATAATAATAATAATAATAATAATAATAATAATAATAATAATAATAATAATAATAATAATAATAATAATAATAGAAATAAGGATAATTATACTGGTTAAAATACTTTTCGATTTTATGAGTAAAAGATTTCAAAGATCTTTCATTTTTTAACTCTATTGGTAGTTCAATAAAAAGTTTTGCTGACTTATAGATGACTGATTGTCTGGCCTTTTCTAATCTAGAGAATGGAGGGTTTATATGTAAGTTATTTCGCAGATTTATGTCTCTTCAAATCTGATTGTTATGAAAGTTAGATATTAAGAAACTGTAGGCTTTATTATTTCTTTTTTGTTGTAATTCTTTTAAAAGAAAGAGATTTAGTAAATGATATAATTTAAAGATTTTAAGTTTTTAAATAATGGCTTAGTATGGCTAGCACTTAATAAACGAATGAAGCGTTTTTGTATATTATTAATTAATAGGGTTGATTAATTGTTTCTAGCAATGCCGTAGATTGGTAGGCAGTACAATAACTGTGAGTGCATATGAGCGTAATGTGTATTTTTTTATAATATATAATGGAAAGACTTCTTTAGTTTAACTAGTATATACATTTATTCCACTAATTTATTCACTAATTCACTAATATGGTCTTTAAATGTTAATTTGTCGTCAAATATTACTCCCAGTATTTTTGAATTTGAAACTCTTTGTAATTCTCCTTCGTTTGGGTTAATACTGAAATCTTCTTTTATACTTTCATTGCTGGTTATAAGATATGACGTTTTTTGT
>SEYY01014673.1:82500-90000 GCA_009176605.1 Armadillidium nasatum | reverse complement strand
AATATCTAAACCAACCTGTGATTTTGGTACGTTCTAAGCGCTCCTGTGGTAGATTTGATACTACTATGGTGAAATTTCAAACTACCTCTACATATTTAAAGTTTTTTGGCCAAAAGACCCTCTATATTGAACTCCTCCTCTGAACTACAGAAGGGTGTGCCTGGGTCGGAGGAGTTAATAGAGGAGGAATCACTACAGAGTTGATGCAGAATCCTCCAAGAGAAAAGGAGGTATCAGATTCTGCATTATATTCCAAAATAATTTTTATTAATAAACACTATGGACAATATGATTTAGAATTTTTATGATATATTTCATGTATTAGTTAATCGATAATATCTAATCATTGTATTAATTATATTTTGTTTATTATTTTGAAATATAATTTAATAATGAGTTTCGAATAAAATATAGGAGTTAAAAATGAGAAATTTATTATAGCGTACAAATATTCTTAAAATAAAATACAGAGTCGGAAATAAAATACAAAACTATTTAAAATAGGGAAAAATAATAATAATAATAATAATAATAATAATAATAATAATAATAATAATGATAATAATAATAATAATAATAATAATAAATAATAATATAATATATATATATATATATATATATATATATATATATATATATATATATATATATATATATATATATATATATATATATATATATATATATATATATATATATATATATATATATATATATATATATATATATATATATATATATATATATATATATATATATATATATATATATATATATATATATATATATATATATATATATATATATATATATATATATATATATATATATATATATATATATATATATATATATATATATATATATATATATATATATATATATATATATATATATATATATATATATATATATATATATATATATATATATATATATATATATATAACCCCAAAACAAAGGATTTAAATCCCAATCTCTGAATGTATTAATCACTGAAGCCAAGAGAACAAAATAAAGCTTTTGAAGCAAATGAGAACACCATTGCGAGGACAAACTAAATCCCTAAATACTTAAAAATTGAAAAATATTAAAAAATAAATGACAAAAAATTCTTACAATTTTGAATGTTTCATTTTACACCTTTTTTCCCTTCTTCTTCTGCTCTTTTCCGTTTTCCCTATTATTATTATTATTATTATTATTATTATTATTATTATTATTATTATTATTATTATTATTATTATTATTATTAATTATGTTACTCTTTATTTTAGTTTATTATTTTTTTTTTTTTTATTTTTTTTTTTTTTTTCATTTTATTTTTTATTATTATTATTATTATTATTATTATTATTATTATTATTATTATTATTATTATTATTATTATTTTATCTTTTTTATTTTTTTTCGAAATGAAACTTTCCAGTCCACTAACCTCTACTTCTCTTGGTTCGCGTAGACTAGAATTTTATTATGCGTGCTCTGTAGGGATGAGAGCATCATAAATTTTCTATTATAATATAAAAGCTCCAAAGAGAGAGAGAGAGAGAGAGAGAGAGAGAGAGAGAGAGAGAGAGAGAGAGAGAGAGAGAGAGATAAATAGATAGATAGATAGATAGAGAGAGAGAGAGAGAGAGAGAGAGAGAGAGAGAGAGAGAGAGAGAGAGAGAGAGAGAGAGAGAGAGAGAGAGAGAGAGAGAGAGAGAGAGAGAGAGAGAGGGGAACATCGAAGAATCAATAAGGACAGTTGACATTCTCTCTAATGTATTTTAAATTTATGAACAATTTATAACTATTTACCTTTAATTTTTTTTATTTCTAAATTTAAATTTAATCCTATTTAGAAATTTAGAAGTATAATTGAATTACCCTTCATCCTTATTAGTAATCGAATTATATATATATATACTATATATATATATATTTATATATATATATATATATATATATATATATATATATATATATATATATATATATATATATATATATATATATATATATATATATATATATATATATATATATATATATATATATATATATGGGTTTTCTCGAACTTGGACTAGGGTAAATTTAGCATAATCCGTGGTCCGAGTGTTGCAGTATTATCTACTTATGTAGTACTTGTATAAATTTAACAAACACAAAGACTATGAGAACAATGAATGTGCGATTACCTTGACTATTGCAGCAATTCTATTCAATTAGCCATACAGATTTATATTATAAAAGGACATCAAATGTATTAACTTTTCTATAAAAATCAAAAAGTAAAGAAAGGTTCGAGAAATATTTAGGCAAGAATATTTTTTAAATTAAAAGTCAAAGAATTATTAAAACGAATTTGCTGTAATATCTCTCTAATAACCGAAAATAGGTCCATTAATAAAAATATCTTTCAAACTGATTTTGTCAACAGAAAAACAAACTATAGGTCTCTGATCATTGTACTAATGATTTTGAAGATTGAAGATTTGGATCAGTGAAGATTTGGATCAGTGAAGCTTTGGATCAGTGAAGATCTGGATCAGTGAAGATTTCGATCATTGAACATTTCGATCATTGAAGATTTCGATCACGGAAGATTTGTATAAGTAAAGATTTGGATCAAAGAAGATTTGGATGAACGAAGATTTGGATCAGTGAAGCTTTGGATCAGTGAAGATCTGGATCAGTGAAGATTTCGATCATTGAACATTTCGATCATTGAAGATTTCGATCACGGAAGATTTGTATAAGTAAAGATTTGGATCAAAGAAGATTTGGATGAACGAAGATTTGGATCAGCGAAGATTTGGATCAGTAGAGATTTGGATCATATAATCAAAGTCAATTTGGAATAAAGCGAAACAACTGCTTTAGAAGAGTTGATGGCCCAAATTATTAAATAAATTAAATATTAGTCGCTAATATTTCATATCTAACCAAAAGTTACTAAGATTTTTACCTCCCCCAATAGGAATTTGGCTTAAAGGGGAGTAACTCCTTTTGAAGAGTTAAAGGTGCAAAGTTTTTTATTATTTTTATTAGTACTAACATTTTTATTATTATTATGATTATGATTATTATCATTACTTAATATTATTATTATTATTATTATTATTATTATTATTATTATTATTATTATTATAATATATAATTATATTATATATTGGTACATAAAAAATAAATATTAAAAATAATATATATATATATATATATATATATATATATATATATATATATATATATATATATATATATATATATATATATATATATATATATATATATATATATATATATTCTTAAACTAAGTTAAATAAAATTATAAAAGCAGCCTTACAAAATAAACGGACCCGTTAGAAGGAATTTTGGATAATAGGTAATATAAAAATATATATAACATTGTGGTGGCATTTTTATATCCTCAAATAATCAGTTTCTGTGTCATTAAATTCGTCGTTTTTATAAAAAGGCAAAAACTAAAAAAGAAAAGAAAAAATGAATTAAAAAAAAGAAAAGACAATCTACCATATGAAGGAAAAAAAAAATATATAAAAATAAATAAATAAAAAAAAAAAAAAAAAAAAAAAAAAAAACAAAAAAAAAAAAAAAAAAAAAAAAAAAAAAAAAAAAAAAAAAAAAATTTTTTTTTTTTCTTTTTTTTTTTTTTTTTTTTTTTTTTTTTTTTTTTTTTTTTGGAGAAGCTTTTTTTTTCTATTCTTTTATTAAAAAAATTTTTTTTACTTGTAATATTTTTTGGTTGCATAAACTGCAAGTAATTTCCAACATAAAATATACATATTTCTTTTCATTAAGATTATTTATCTAATTTTTTTTAGTCAAATTAATTTTCTTGCAACAAATTTAAAATATCAATGAATTTAAAACTTGAATTTTATTTAATTTAATTAGTTTAAATATATTATTATCAAAATTAAGTAAAAGAAATGTTATTATATTTGAGTTAATTTTTATTTACCTTGCTATCAATATTCTAATATTCTTCTCAGTTTACATATACCTTTTTATCCTATAACTATTTATTTATTTATGTTTTTCCATCTATCTATTATATCTATATATATATATATATATATATATATATATATATATATATATATATATATATATATATATATATATATATATATATATATATATATATATATATATATATATATATATATATATATATATATATATATATCAAAATTAAGTAAAATATATATGTTATATATATATATATATATATATATATATATATATATATATATATATATATATATATATATATATATATATATATATATATATATATATATATATATATATATATATATATCTGTTTGTCTGTTTGTCTATCTATCTATCTTTCTATCTATCAGAATGTATGAGTTTGTCTGTTTGCCTATCAATCTATCAGAAATTCTTACTACTTCTTAACTGATATACCACTACCAACTTGAATTTAATAAGTATTAAATATTAAAGTATAAATTAAAGGTTTCAGAACACTTTTTAATAATAGTAAAAGAGTGTTAAAATCAAAGAACAAATTTATATATTCCTCACAGGAGGGGAAAACAAATATTACATTGAATAACGATAATAAAAAAAAAGAATAAAAATTCTACTTCGAGAATTCTTTATAAATGAATTCGTTGCCATAGTGTTTGGGAATTGGAAGACAGTTTAGAATTAAAATCCCATTATCTTCCAAATATCCATTAGCTTATAAATTTATATATATATTATAAAAAAAAAAAAAAAAAAAAAAAAAAAAAAAAAAAAAAAAAAAAAAAAAAAAAAAAAAAAAAAAAAAAAAAAAAAAAAAAAAAAAAATTTGAGAACTATTTTTACTATTAGTACTACTACCATTACTACAACAACAACTACTACTACTACTATTATTATTATAATAATAAAAATAATTAAAATAAAAATAATAATAATAATAATAAAAATAAAAAATAATATTAATGAAAATAATAATCTCAAAAATAATATTAATAAAAGAAATTTACATAACAAATATATTTATTTAATGAAAAAAAAAAAAAATTCAAATCGAATTACAATGAAGTTGAAATTCAAATAATAATCCCCAAGCTTAAAAATGATCACGAAAGACAAAGATTAAAACACTGTAGATGACTTTAATGGGAAATAAGACATTTAAATTTAAATGTCAACATTTCAGAAAAAGTTTGTTTGCTTGTCTCTCTTAGTGAAAAAATGCGTATATTCTGTTTTATAGCAAAATATACTTTAATTTTAGAGCTATGCTGAACATTTTCTTCTTAGGGGTCCACACGGACCCAAATTACCAATAGATGAATGAAACCAGCACGTTACCTATTAAGGGTTAAATAACTCCATATTCGTCATATATATATATATAATATATATATATATATATATATATATATATATATATATATTATATATATATATATATATATATATATATATATATATATATATATATATATATATATATATATATATATATATATATATATATATATATATATATATATATATATATATATATATATATATATTTATTTTTAATTTTTTTTATTTTATTATTTACTATTTATTTATTTATTAATTTATTTATAAGAAAATAAAGTCCGATAACAATCATTATTACAATAACTAACAATTATTATTATTTATAATAATATATAATAAATCGATATATGTTTAACTTTAATGTAATTCCTTTTATAATTACATTTAATTATATAATTGAAACAAAGTTTAGAAACAAATACAAAAAAAAAAAAAAAAAAAAAAATTTGAATTTTATTTTTTAATTTTTATTTTTTAATTTTTTTAATTAAAAAAAAAAAAAAAAAAAAAAAAAAAAAAAAAAAAAAAAAAAAAAAAAAAAAAAAAAAAAAAGCAGAATTTAGTTTTGAAAAGGCCTCTGCTCTATTCTAATCTTTCTGATTGTTTTCTGATTCTATTATGGTTGATTGTTTCAACCAGGTTCTATTGAATTAGGTTTCAGTAATTCTCCAAAAGAAGTCAAAAGTTTATCTTTTAAATGGTACACACAATACTCACATACTTACACTTACAAGTAAACGCACCTTTACACAAACTCGCTATATATATATATATATATATATATATATATATATATATATATATATATATATATATATATATATATATATATATATATATATATATATATATATATATATATATATATATATATATATATATATATATATATATATATATATATATATATATATATAAACAGTGTTTTTAGTCTGCTAAAACTCTCACTGACTAATTGTATATAGGAAATTAATGTTTGATATATATATATATATATATATATATATATATATATATATATATATATATATATATATATATATATATATATATATATATATATATATATATATATATATATATTCCCAGAATAGTCTCATGAGCCTATCAGGAGGCCAGAATAATTTTCCATAGTACTCTTTCTTCTAGAATCCGACCTTCAAGCAATCTTCGTTGGAGACATCTGATGTTTTCTCAGGAAATATTCCATCGAATACTTCCGCTTTTTAATTTTTTGAGTTCTTTCTCTAAGTCTGTCTCTCTCTGGTCTCCACTCTACTTTCTCTTAACCACTTTCTCCTCCTGCATCTGAATCTGAATAACCACCATCTGAATCTTGGTGCATCTGTTTTGTTTATTCTTGGTTTCACTTTTATTTACTCTCTGATTCTTTTTCTCATTCTACCTCTTCTGGTTCATCATGCCTTTGTGATTCTATTTTCATCCCTTGTGGTCATATTCCAAGTTTCCGATCCATATAGAAGTAAGGGTGTTAGAAATTTTCCAAAGATTATCTTCTTCATTTCTACTCCCATCTATGTGTCTTTTATGATGGGGGTAAACTACTCACACTTTTCTACCACATTGTTCGATCCTTCTCTTTATCTAATTCATTTGACTTGCACTCTTTCAAAAGTCGTGTATTGACATTTAATTTTGCCCAGTCCTGCAAGTTTCTCCAACTCTGGTGGAAATTGGAATGCTTCCGTTTATAGAAATTGGTAAGTTTCCATTTAATAAATTTGATTTTACAATAAAAAGTCAATAATTTGAAGAAAATGAAGGTGATTAGACAAAATTATCGAAAACTTTTCAAGCAATGGTATCGGAAATACTGATAATACAGAACTATCAATAATTTCCTATCACTAATTTCAATAACAACGGCAGCTCTCAATAAGATGTTTGAAACGAGGATCCCTCCCTCCCTTTGTACCACATATTAATGGAATGTCAAACTCAACAGGAAACTCGTTCTTCATCCTTCCTTTAACTTCTCTCTTTCAAAGTTGAACAGAGAAATAGGAATTTATCTTCCCTGTTAAACTTAATTCTTTATCTACAACCTTATCATTCAATATCTAAAACAATTGTCATACTTACAAATAGCATGCAAATAATAGTAACTGTGTTGCTGCATATATATATATA
>SEYY01014673.1:67500-70000 GCA_009176605.1 Armadillidium nasatum | reverse complement strand
CTTTTCTATGATAGTTTTGAGAAGATATTTATTCAAAAATTTATCTTTTATTATCTTGAGAAGTTCATTTTCAATTTGCTAATTGTTTATGAACTTCAATTTCTCTTTAATTCTTCTTATTTTAAACATCATCGTTTAAAATAACATATAACCATATTTCAATTAGAATAAATAATTTGGTAATAGTATAATAATGATAATGAAAATAATAATAATAATAATAATAATAATAATAATAATAATAATAATAATAATAATAATAATAATATATATATATAATATAATAATAATAATAATAATAATAATAATAATAATAATAATAATAATAATAATAATAATAATAATAATAATAATAATAATAATAATAATAATAATAATAATAATAATAATAATAATAATAATAATTTGAATAATAATAATAATAATAATAATAATAATGTAATGATAATAATAATAATAATAATAATAATAATAATAATAATAATAATAATAATAATAATAATAATAATAATAATAATAATAAAATAATAATAATAATAATAATAATAATAATAATAATAATAATAATAATAATAATAATAATAATAATAATAATAATAATAATAATAATAATAATAATAATAATTGCAACAAAGGAATATATAAAATAGCCTTAATTAAAAAATAATTCTTTAACTATTACTTAATGAATATCAAAAAATTTAGGTGACAAAGTTGCATTTGGAAATACTCAAATTGAATTACTCTTGAGTGGTAATATTGAACAATTAAGAAAGCTTCAAAAAGCAAAAATTTCAATACTCTTAATTGCCAGTATTGAATAAAATGGAAAAAAAATATTAAAATCAATTACGAAAATGATTTTTAAATGGCAGGATTGGAGAAAAAGGAAAAAATACTTAATTTCTAAATGCCAAGTCTGAATAGACAGAAAAGCATTTTTAAAATGCCAGTTGCCCAAAATTGAATAAATATTAAATGCTAAGATTGAGTAATTTTTTTAAAAAAAATTAAATGTCAAAATTTTTTAACACTAGATGCCCAAGAAAACTTTTTAAAATGCCCAAACTGAAGATTGAATTAAAGGTGAAATGTTTTTCATGGGTCCCAGAATGAAAAAGATCCAACTTATGAATATTAAGATTGAATAAAACTAGAAAAAAACTCATTTTAAAATACCCAAATTAAATAAATCTTGAATGACAAGATCGAAGAAAAGAAAAACACTTGTTAAAGAGTCAAATTAAATAATAAAAATATTTTTTTAAATGTTCATTTAAAAAACCCACCTTTAAAAACTTTTGAATAGAAAAAAAATATTATATAATACTTTTGATAGAATTAATATTTCTTAGGAAAAAAACAAAAATAAAAATTAATATGCTGAAAAGATTGAAATAATATTTTAAAAAGACAGAAAAAATCTGCCCAGATTAAATAACTTTTTAAAAAATGCCTAGATTGAATATCTCTTGAATAAAACAAAGTCAACGTAAACCATATATCTTTTCAGATTATTTTTCTGCACTGAATATTCAAAGCAAATAGGAATAACAAATTAGGAGTGTGTCATTGTGTCTTTGCGATGGAAAGACATGACATTCATCAAAATATATTGCACAATATCTCTCTCTACATCTCCCTCTCCTTCTCTCTCTCTCTCTCCCCTCTCACTCACTCTCAAATTAGCAGATTCAATCTCTTACTTCTCTTCCTGTCTCTCTCTCTCTCTCTCTCTCTCTCTCTCTCTCTCTCTCTCTCTCTCTCTCTCTCTCTCTCTCTCAAATTTTCAGATTCTCTCTCTTCTATTCTCTCTCTCTCTCTCTCTCTCTCTCTCTCTCTCTCTCTCTCAAATTTGCAGATTCAATCTCTTACTACTATTCTCTCTCTCTCTCTCTCTCTCTCTCTCTCTCTCTCTCTCTTTCTCTCTTTCTATCTCTCTCAAATTAGCAGATTCAATCTTTCAATTCCTCTCTCCCTCTCTATCTCTAAAATTCAATCTCTTACTTCTACTCTCTCTCTTTCTATCTCTCTCAAAATAGCAGATTCAACCTTTCAATTCTTCTCTCTCTCTCAATTTTTCTCTTTCTCTTACTTGAACTGTCAAGTTCAGAATAATCAATATAGTTATCGCAATGTTTCCGAAATAACTGAGAAAAAAACAAGACACTAACCATTTGAAAGTCATCAAAGGAAATGCGAAAATCAATATTATATTGTAAATATCAAAAAAGCATTATTCTTATAATATATATATATATATATATATATAGTATATATATATATATATATATATATATATATATATATATATATATATATATATATATATATATATATATATATATATATATATATATATATATATATAAATATTATAAATATTATTTTTTTTATTTTTTTTAAAAAAAAAAAATGAAAAAAAAAAATATTTGAACTTATTTCGAAAAAAAACCTACAACCCTTAGTTTCACATTTATGCTAACACATTATTACATTA
>SEYY01014673.1:57500-62500 GCA_009176605.1 Armadillidium nasatum | reverse complement strand
TATATATATATATTATATATATATATATATATATATATATATATATATATATATATATATATATATATATATATATATATATATATATATATATATATATATATATATATATATATATATATATATATATATATATATATATATATATATATATATATATATATATATATATATATATATATATATATATATATATATATATATATGATATATATATATATATATAATATATATATATATATATATATATATATATATATATATATATATATATATATATATATATATATATATATATATATATATATATATATTAATGCATTAGGATGTATATATAAATATACGACCATATTAGAAATTTGCATAGGTTTATAAGAAAAGACGAAACATTAATAATAGTAATCTCTTAAAGAATATTCGCGAAAATAAGCTTTATTGCGCCAGTACCGAAAGGTTAAAAACTCCACCCCTTTTAACGAACGAAACGGAACCCAGGTCTAACTTATCGCCATAGAAAAGGGGTGGAAACGCATTATCGCGAAAACTTTCCTTCCGGGCGGGGTCGAATTGGTAGAGGCTGAAAGGTCTTAAAACCCATGTTTAAGAATATTGGAAAGAGACCCGAAGTTCTTGATTAATACACAGAGATATTTTTATTTTCTAGTAATTTTAATATATATATATATATATATATATATATATATATATATATATATATATATATATATATATATATATATATATATATATATATATATATATATATATAGTGCGGTCGAGGGAGTCCTTTGAGGTGGCCGGCATGACAAGTTGTTCATGAGCATTCTCATTGAGATTTCCTTTTGAACCGTTGTGGAGTGGTGGTGAAGCTCTGTCTTACCAGTCTAGAGGTCAGGGTTCGATTTCTCGTACAGCAGACTTATATATATATATATATATATATATATATATATATATATATATATATATATATATATATATATTATATATATATATATATATATATATGCGTGCGTGTAGATGTGTTTGTTTGTGTATGTGTAAAATCTATCAGGTAAATCACTCTTAAAATCTTTTTTTTTAAAGTTTTTCTACAAAAGTTTCAATTTCCAAGATTAAAAAACGGTTTAATTTTAAATCACCTTTATAGAAATGTTACTTCAATTATTTAATACTTATCTATATGATAGATATTATTATTTTTATTATTATTATTATTATTATTATTATTATTATTATTATTATTATTATTATTATTATTATTATTATTATTATTATTATTATTATTATTATTATAATTATTATTATTATTATTATTACTTCTTTGTCTACTATTATTTTCAACTTATTTACTATCCAACTGATGCCGATCATAACAAACTTAACTATATGAAATTATAATACGCATTTACGATTATTATAGATATTATTTTCATTCTTTTCAGTATGCAACTGGCACTATCACAATAATGATCCAATCCCAAGGAAATTGAATAGCAAAATTATGTAAGATATAAAAGAAAAACAAACTATTAACACCAATGAATGTTTCATAATTATAATGACCATTATGCTCTTAGAGCTCTAAAATGTTTAGAAACGTTGAACAAGAGCATTCTTCACCGCTTTAGACAATCTATTAAATAAAACTTCACTCACCGTATCAGAAATGTAAGAATACTGCTCATTAGGTAGTCATCTTGAGGAATTAGTTATATATGCTGAAATAAAACAAATATGTTCATTACAGAGTTAAAATACTGTTCAGATTAAAGCAGAAATCCTTTAGGGAGGCAAAAAAACTATAATTAAACAAATCTGTTCATTACAGAATTGAAATACTGTTCAAATAAATGCAAAAGTCCTTTAGAGACGCAACAAAACTTTAAGCAAATCTGTTAATTACAAAGTTGAAATACTGCTCAGATTAAGGCAGAAATCTTTTAGAGACGCAACAAAACTTTAATTATACAAATCTGTTCATTACAGAATTGAAATATTGTTCAAATTAAAACAAAAGTCCTTTAGAGAAGCAACAAAACTTTAAACAAATCTGTTAATTGCATAGTTAAAATGCAGTTCAAATCAAAATAAAAATCCTTTAGTGACTCAACAAAACTTAAAATAATTACAGTGTTAAAATACAGTTCAAATTAAAAGAAAAAAATAGTCCTTTACAGACCCAACAAAACTTTAAACATAAAGTCTTCAGTTTTAAGCATCTTTTATTTTCCATATATATTCTACATACTGTAAAATAAATTACATAGCAGAGAGGAATGCGTTTTCGTGGATGTTTCGATCGAAGGAATATGATAAAGTGTTTAACTTGAAAATGGTAATTCAAAATGGTAGGAACTTAAAAATAATTTATATGCAAAATACAAACACCAGGAAAGCTTCATTAACATTATTATTATCTTTAATATCATTATTATTTTCATTATTATTATTATTATTATTATTATTATTATTATTATTATTATTATTATTATTATTATTATTATTATTATTATTGTCATTCATTATTATTATTATTACTATTATTATTATTATTATATTATTATTATTATTATTATTATTATTATTTTTATCATATTATTTTTATCATTATTATTATTATTAATTTCCAAATTGTTATTTCGGTTTGCTGAAAAAATAAACAATATACAAAAAAATTAATTATAATGCCAATACTTAAGAGAAGTTGGGAAAGAATATTTTTTAAAGGATATATATATATATATATATATATATATATATATATATATATATATATATATATATATATATATATATATATATATATATATATATATATATATATATATATATATATTGGGTGTTGGGAAAGTAATTGTTTTTTTCACCACTATAAATTATGACCTAACCAACGACATTAGACCAAGGTTGAATGGGTGGGAATTGTCTAGAAATAGTATACCATCTCTTCTATCCAGCTGTGTGTCATTCATAGTTATATCGGTAATTAACCAATGGATCATAAGAAATTCTGGATCGAGGCTTGTAGGATATGTCACAGTCACCATCTTTAAAGTTTTTAAAAGACAGAGAACTTTTAATAGCTCTCACTGCATCCGGATTCACTTCACAAACCTTGATCATAACTTCGGTATCTTTACTTTTCCTTCGAAACTCATACAGTAAGCAATGACGAATATATTGTTTCATAGAGTTTATATCATTCATGGGATTAATAACCGAAATAACTAAGAATGATACACAGCCAGATAGAAGAGATAGTATAATATTTACACACAATTCCAAATTATTTGACTTTTGTATTAACGTCATTGGTTGAATCATATTTCATAGTGGTGAAAATAAGGCAACTATTTTCCGAACGCCCTATATATATATATATATATATATATATATATATATATATATATATATATATATATATATATATATATATATATATATATATATAATCGACTTATCATTTAGATTTTAGAACATGGGAAATATAAGTTAGATAATACAGGAAGTTGCAGTATTTTTGATAATAAGATAAAATTAAACGTTTTTTAAGTGCTATTTTTCCAACATTGGGTAATTAATATAATTATTAACATTATTAGTAATAAACAGGTAACGGTAATTAAAATTAAATATCGTAGATTGTCTTAAAATTATCATTTTTTATATAGTTAGATTGTAGTCGAGAACGATTTAAAAAGAAAAAAAACTGAACGTGTTGAAAACTCAAAACTTTCATTATAATAAAGGTAAGTATATATATATATATATATACTATATATATATATATATATATATATATATATATATATATATATATATATATATATATATATATATATATATATATATATATATATATATATATATATATATATATATATATATATATATATATATATATATATATATATATATATATATATATATATATATATATATATATATATATATATATATATATATATATATATATATATATATATATATATATATATATATATATATATATATATGACATTCTTAATCCATTTTTAATTAATACTTGATTCATTGCTCTTATGAGATAGTTTAATCAAAATGTCAAAATAATGTGACGTCCGTGCCCAATATATATATATATATATATATATATATATATATATATATATATATATATATATATATATATATATATATATATATATATATATATATATATATATATATATATATATATATATATATATATATATATAAATATATATATATATATATTAAACATAGAATTACCAAAAATTGTCTAAACTTCTCCTTGATTTGTTCTTGATCTTCTTTACTCTTTAGAATTCTGGTCTTAATTATCCTTGCGTCATTAAGAACGATTAACTTTACGTTTTCTACGAACGAAACGAACGTACGAACGAATTAGAAAAAGAAAAACTCTTTAAAACGTCGATGTTTGTATCTTTTAACCTTTTGCTTTTATAATGTATTTCAAAAAGTTTTGATTACCTGTTTTTTTGTTGCTATTCATATTATTGTATATATATATATATATATATATATATATATATATATATATATATATATATATATATATATATATATATATATATATATATATATATATATATATATATATATATATATATATATATATATATATATATATATATATATATATATATATATATATATATATATATATATATATATATGAATATAGCAACACAGAACATAAATTAATCAAAATCAGTCATTAATGACAAGTAATTGCGCATACTCGCATAAAAGTGAGACCAGATAATCCAACTATATGTAATCATAAATAGTGCTATCAAGAAATACATTTAATGAATATTATTATTAATATTATTATTATTATTATTATTATTATTATTATTATTATTATTATTATTATTATTGTTACTATTATTATTATTATTATTCACTATAGCCTGTTAATATGTATATTATGTCTAATGTCTAAATAATTCTCCCTCAAATTATGTAAA
>SEYY01014673.1:25000-35000 GCA_009176605.1 Armadillidium nasatum | reverse complement strand
TATTTATTCTTATTTAACTATAAAAAAAGGAAGAAAAATAAATATTTGAATACTACATATAAATATATATTTTTTTTAACAAGAAGTGTTTTCTTTAAGGTTTCTTTAAAAAAAAATTTTTTTGGGGTTTCTTTATTCTTACTTTAAAAAAGAAAATAAAGAAAGGAAAAAATTATTTCAGTACTATTGTTAAAAGAAAATATGAATTCATTAAAGATTGAGTTTCTTTTTGAAAGCCAGATGAGACTCTTCTCTATTTGCCAATTTATTACTGAAAAACTAAACAATGATTTCTTAGCTTTGAATTTGGGCATTTTCAAGAGAGCAATATAGAATTTTTTTGGCAAATAAATAAATAAATAAATAAATAAATAAATAAAAATTTCTGATTTCTCTGTTTGCCTCTCTCTCTCTCTCTCTCTCTCTCTCTCTATTTCTATATATATATATATATATATATATATATATATATATATATATATATATATATATATATATATATATATATATATATATATATATATATATATATATATATATATATATATATATATATATATATATATATATATATATATATATATATATATATATATATATATATATATATATATATATATATATATATTATTATGTGTGTGTGTGTGTGTGTGTGTGTGTGTGTGTGTTCAGAAATATTGCGTGCGAGTGAGCATCTAGCGCTTTTAACACTTGTTATGCCTTTTAGATGAAGGCTTTATACCTTTCAATGTAATTTATTACCTTTCTAAAATAAATCGTGGATATTGTATAAGAGAAAGAGCTCGAACAATATTTCTATCGTTGCAATATTGTTTTGAAAATGTTCAGTTTCTTGGTTTTCTCACCAATGTTAATATTTTATTATTAGCTATCAAAGGTATTTCAAGTGGCTGCTCTCTTACTAACGCTTGCTTAAAGAGAGCGTTCATGCACGCAAATACGCACGCAAACACGCATGCACTTAAAGGGATTATTCACACGCCTACGGTTATAGAAGGTAAATATTGTGGAAGGAATATTTGCCTTTTGCATAAAACAAATGGGGCTGATGTTCTTTTAATACAATGAAACCAGAGCTAAATTTCGAATAAATATCCATGTTTTTTTTTCTTTTTCTTTTTTTTTTCCTTTTCTTAAAAAAAAAATTAAAAAAATAAAAAGTTTTATTTTGGGTCTGAGCATCTTAGTGCCATACATGGTGACACAGCTGAAATCTTCATTAATTATTTTGTAAGGTCGATTAGCTTCGCTCGGGCTTTTCTACTTTTATTTATTTATTTATTTTTTCTTTTTCATCTTTAACTTATAAGGAGTAGGTCACTTAAGGGTGAAGTTGGTTTAGGAATGTCAATTTAGGAGTAGGTCGGTTTTGGAGTGGGTTGGTTTTGGAGCAAGCCTGCTTTAGACTAGGTGCGTTTAGGAGTAGGTGGGGGTTTGGAGGTAGGTCGGTTTAGAAGTTGGTCAATTTGGGAGAAAATTTAGGAGTAGATCAGTTTCGGAATAGGATAGTTTAGGTGCAGACTGTTAGGAATAAGTCAGTTTAGACTGTTAGGAATGAGTCAGTTTAGACTGTTAGGAATAAGTCAGTTTAGACTGTTAGGAATAAGTCAATTTAGACTGTTAGGAATAAGTCAGTTTAGACTGTTAGGAATGAGTCAGTTTAGACTGTTAGGAATAAGTCAGGAATAAGTCAATTTAGACTGTTAGGAATAAGTCAGTTTAGACTGTTAGGAATGAGTCAGTTTAGACTGTTAGGAATAAGTCAGTTTAGAAGTAGATCGGTTTCGGAGTTGGTCGATTTAGGAAAAGGTCAGATTAAGAGTAGAACAGTTTAGGTGTTGGTCGGTTTGGAGTTACGTTTGTTTGTGAGTAGATCAATTTAGGAGTATTAAGGGTTAGCGGTAGATTAATTTAAAACATGAATCTTTCCTAAGGTTTAATGCAACAAATTTCTAACGTATATATATTAATGTATAAATTCTTTTACAAATTTTTAAAAATATTTAATGTTCCTTTTTTTTATGATGATATATTTTATTATAAAATAAATTTTCATTTAATTAATCTTAATATTTATGATATGAATATAAATAATAATTATTTATAATATATATGTATTATTAAAAGTTTATTTTCATTTCTATTATTAATTATTTCCTATCAAGTTTTTACTTTACTGTAAATTTAAATTAACACTCTCTGTCTGTCTGTCTGTCTGTCTGTCTCTCTCTCCCTCTCTACTCTCTCTCTCTCTCTCCCCCTCTCTCTCTCTCTCTGTTTCTCTCTCTCTCTTTCTTTCATTCTTTCTTTCAATTACTTTCCCAACCTTAAACAAAGAGTAAATTCAATTTAACCTCAAGAGAGAAACAACAAAATTAAATTTACTCATATATTCTAATTAAGCAATGGTACATATATATATATATATATATATATATATATATATATATATATATATATATATATATATATATATATATATATATATATATTATATATATATATATATATATATATATATATATATATATATATATATATATATATATATATATATATATATATATATATATATATATATATATATATATATATATATATATATATATATATATATATATATATATATATATATATATATATATATATATATGAGAAACTTTGGTTTAAGCTTTAAATAAACTGTATTGAAAAATACTCTGAGTCTCATAAACAATGAAATTTTATACAAAAACTTTGCCATGAATCATATAAGGAAAGGGTTTAAACACCAATTACCCCCTTTTTTCAGCCCATTTCCCCTCTATTGGGGGGATCACTTCTTCTCCCTTTGATTCCAGAACCCCCATCCACCCACTTCCTTCAAAAGAAACAACGGGGGGGGGGAGAGGTGAATCTAACAATGTAATCTTGTACTTGGGTTCTGAAAATAAGTTACAAACTTTGATAACTTTTAAAATTTCATGGAAGAAAAGAAAAGTTAAAAAGTAAAAGAAAGAAAGAAAGAAAAATGTATTGAAACTACAAGTATATACCCTATATATATATATATATATATATATATATATATATATATATATATATATATATATATATATATATATATATATATATATATAATCGAAATCTGAAGCAGGTCTTATAATGATTAAAGTTGGCCATTAGTACGTAAGTACGTACGTAAATGAAAGAACATTTTAGCATAGATTGAACTCACCACCAAAGGGCTTTATAACAGTGTTTCCCCACAGACATTTATAAGAATATTTTTTTACTATACAAGATTAATATTATAGTAGAACAAGAAGAATTAATTTAAAATCAAATTATAAGAAGGGATATATGGAAACAAAGAACATTAGAATTTTTCATTTTTGTGTGAATTTGACATCAACACTATAAATAAACTAGTTAGAGAATGGTTACGAGTTTAACGCAAGAAATGGAAAAACAAAAGTAATCTCACACCTTTTTGCAAGAAAAAGCTACAAATAAAAATGGAAAAACAATTCAAAACATTATAGAAGAAATATACTTTGACAGAGACAAATCATAGGAAGTATTTTGTACAGGCTTATTTAAAGCAGGAAAAGAAATGAATGATTATAACAGCTCAAGATGGGGCTCTTAGAGCAAAGCAACAGTAAACATGTAGTAAGAGAAACCATCAGCGATAGATCTTGAGTACGTGATAAGAACATACAACCTGCTCTCATATCTTAGCGGTTTGTCAATCTCTACTCAATCGTCATCTATACACGAAAAACACGATACCACCTGCAAATTAGTTCACTTTAAATTATGCCAAAAAAAAAAATTTGAATAGAAGCTACAAACTATTGGAAGCATGATCCACCAAAATTAGAAGAAAGGGTAAAGGTACAGTTACTATATGACTGTGTGATTCCAACAGGAACAACAATCACCCATAATAGACTCGACATTATTGCAAAAGATATGAGAGAGAACAGAAAAGCTAATAGAAGTGGGAATTCCATATGAAAAAAAAACGTGGTGGCATACGAGAGAGAGAAGGAACTCAAGTATCAAAGTCTCATACATGAATTAGAGAAGGAAATCCAGTATCAGAGTGTCAGACATGAGTTAGAGAAGAAAATCAAATATCAGAGTCTCAGACATGAGTTAGAGATGAAAATCAAATATCAGAGGCTCAGACATGAGTTAGAGATGAAAATCAAGCATCAGAGGTTCAGACATGAATTAGAAAAGGAAATCAAGTATCAGAGTCTCAGACATGAGTTAGAGATGAAAATCAAATATCAGAGGATCAGGCAGAAGTTAGAGAAGGAAATCAAGTATCAGAGTCTCAGACATGAGTTAGAGATGAAAATCAAATATCAGAGGCTCAGGCAGAAGTTAGAGAAGAAAATCAAGTATCAGAGGCTCAGGCAGGAGTTACAGAAGGAAATCAAGCATCAGAGTCTCAGACATGAGTTAGAGATGAAAATCAAATATCAGAGGATCAGGCAGAAGTTAGAGAAGGAAATCAAGTATCAGAGTCTCAGACATGAGTTAGAGATGAAAATCAAATATCAGAGGCTCAGGCAGAAGTTAGAGAAGGAAATCAAGTATCAGAGGCTGAGGCAGGAGTTACAGAAGGAAATCAAGCATCAGAAGCTCAGGTATGAGTTAAGAAGAATGTGACACATCAATGATAGAATGGGAACCTTCAGTGCATCCAATAATACTCATCTAGAACATCTTAAGAAGCTAACAACTGTAGAACTAAGCTCAATGGTAATTAGAGGTAAAAGCACTGTTAACATGAGTCTTGTGTTGGAATACTAATGAATAAAAAAAACTGGATGTCATTATGATCAAGATTTGATCACAGCCATTCTTTATAATAACTACTTGGTAGAAAAAAAATAATTTGAAAAGTAAAACAAATAAAATATAAAATACTTTACGAAAAATTTTAATTCGCTATTTACTTAAATACTTAAAAATTTTATTAGAATGATTTCAGTCTATCGAAGGAAATTATTATCATTCTATTATTAATATTTTTATCATTTTTATTATATTTATTATTATAATAAATTATTATTAATATCAAAACATTATTATTATTATTATTATTATTATTATTATTATTATTATTATTATTATTATTATTATTATTATTATTATTATTATTATTATTATTATTATTATTATTATATTATTATTATTATTATTATTATTATTATTTATTATTATTATTATTATTATTATTATTATTATTATTATTATTATTATTATTATTATTATTATTATTATTATTATTATTATTATTATTATTATTATTATTATTATTATTATTATTATTATTATTATTATTATTATTATTATTATAATGCATTAATAATTTTAATGCTCTTTCACTAGTATAAGAGATTTAATAATAAACGTTACCATACATATATATATATATATATATATATATATATATATATATTATATATATATATATATATATATATATATATATATATATATATATATAGTAACACACACACACACACACACAGGTACGTAGATAGATAAGTAGATCGAAATATAGTTACAAAAAATGTAAGTAGAAAGATAGCTAGTTATATAATTTGAAAAATAAGTTGTTAGGTATTGATATTGATAAAAGAAAGATAGATAGATAAATGGATATTAAGATTGAGGGGTGGATACCAGTGTTAGGAGATTAGAGAGTAAATAGATACCCAAACAGATCAATTATAAACACACACACACACACACACACACACACACATATATATATATATATATATATATATATATATATATATATATTATATATATATATATATATATATATATAGTCTTTTCATCCTAATATTGCCTAAAATATGCTTTAAAAAGATTGCAGAAAATATTTGGTATACTTTCAAACGAAAACAATAACAACATAAGCCCGCAATGCACCCTTTTGGAATATAAACAAATATGGAGAGAGTCTTACATTTATGTTCCTAATCTTATAATTTATATAATATATATATATATATATATATATATATATATATATATATATATATATATATATATATATATATATATATATATATATATATATATATATATATATATAAAAAAATATTAAATAAAAAAAAAATAAAAATATATATATATATATATATATATATATATATATATATATATATATATATATATATATATATATATATATATATATATATATATATATATAATATATATATATATATATATGGAGACAGACGAATCGACAAGAGAAGAATCAAGAAAGCAAACAGACAAACAAACAAACAAATAAACAAGCAAATATACAAAGAAATAAATAAAAACAAAAATATTCAAACAAACAGATAAAAAAAAGGAAGAAAAAAGAGAGAAATAATTCAAAAGATAATTATTAAATTATTATTATTAATAATATCATTATTATTATTATTTTGTACTGAGTCTGTAAATTTATATATACTTTGCATACAAACTTGCATAAATGAATATTTTTCTTCATGTATACAAACATAAATCTTTTCAATATATTCAAATAATTTTCCAATTCTTACACTTATGCGTAAAAAAAATATATATATTCATTTAAATATTCATTTACATATAAATACATTCTCTAAAAAGTGTGTCTGTACGAGCATGTACACTTACATAAATACATGAAAAAGAAATACATAAATGTACGAAAGATTTGATATAAAAAACATTTCAATATAAAGTTTGTAAAGTTTCCTTTAAAAAGAAAAAAAAATCATTTTTCAAGTTTAAGTTAACAAAATTTTTAAAAAAAAATTGTTTCCTATATATTGCGACAATCTTCCTGCTCTCACGAAAAATGCTATTGTTGAAGAGCAGGATGTTGATATTTCCTTTATATATATATAAAAAAAATAATAATAAAAAAAACCAAGCCAAAACCAAAACCAAAACCTAAACCAAAACTAAATCCCAAAAACCATATCCAATTACCACTACCTTCAATATAAGCACCTAAAGCTACGGTTTTCTTTACAAATCAAAAATCTCAAAACCGTAAACCGTAATAGTAACTTTGGTTTGGTTTAAACCAAAGTTAAAAACCAAAAACTAAATCAAAAAACCACATCCAATTACCACACGTTTCAACATAATTTCCTTAAACTACGATTTTCTTATACTGCATTCTATTTCCTTTCACCTTTCAAAAGCCATTTCATCTTTCCCAATTTCTCTTCTTAAACTCTAGGATTTTATTTTTTTCCAGTGTAAAGATTTTTTTACCCTCATCTGCTTCGCGACTCCCATTTTCTCCCCCTTCTTTCAACCGCCAAAGGTTCATATTTTTATTTCCTTCCTGAAAAGCGCACTTCAAATATCCTTTAGTGCGATTTTTATATGCTCAAGGCAAGAATAAATCATCAAATCGCTTTTATTCCATCCTCCTTTGAGCTCTATCAAGATTTTTTCATGGTTCTATGCACTAAATCTATATCTTCCTTTTCTTCCTTAGCGCCTTGTTTATTCTTCTATCTCTCTTTCGACTTATCTTATCTTATCCCCTCTTTTCTATATCTTCCTATTCCCCATTTGCACACTTTCTTTTCAACTAAGACGATATTAGATATTAAACCTCAGTCCCATACTCTCCCTTACTCTTCCTTTTCCTCCCTTACTCTTCCTTTTTCTTCTTCGTTGTCATCGCCTTGATAACTTCTAACTCTTTAACCTTCCCACAATAAAATACGGACACAGACACAGAGACACACACACCTACGTACACGATCTCCTATTATGTTTCAAAACCATTAACCTTTGTTTAATTTTACTTGGAAGGTTCACGATTATTTTATCTGATCGGGATCGCGGTGTTTTTGCTTTAATTATTCGTTCCGTGTTGGAATTTGTAAATAAAATATGAAATATGAATATTAGACCGACGAATTTTACGCACAGATACAAAAAGTAAAGAAACGCACGTACGTAGAAACGAACTTTATGAAAATAATGTATGCGAATTCAAAAATAAACAATAGAAATAATAGACTACATGTAATATGAAGTATTTTAGTAATACAAAGGGTAGATTTAGTTTAAGAAATGACGTAGTAGAAATAGACATGTCATTAAAATCGTTATTTAATTTGGGGATTTGAAGATTAATATCAGAAATTCAAGCTTTTTTCTAAAAAAACAATTAAAAAGTTTGGAGTCATTATATATATATATATATATATATATATATATATATATATATATATATATATATATATATATATATATATATATATATATATATATATATATATATATATATATATATATATATATATATATATATATATATATATATATATATATATATATATATATATATATATATATATATATATATATATATATATATATATATATATATATATATATATATATATATATATATATATATATATATATATATATATATATATATATATTATATATATATATATATATATAAGTAAAAAATAATTTAGGTCACCGTCTTTTATTCATGCAACGGCAATGCATGAAAAAACGAAATCTTATAATATATTTAATACATTTTCACATTGCATAAAGGTTATAAGAATCAGAGATGTAATCATTTAGTTTTAGCTTCCCACAAATTGTGACTTAACTGTGAGACACTTTATCATCTTTTCATGTAGATATGCAGAGTTATCGTTCGAAAGTCATATTGATAGCTTGCCACTTGATAGTTATTCATTCATTTTGCGATAGAGAGTAAGATATGATAACTGAATTGATGGAGAGTAACACAGTTGCTTTTTACGGCTTACTCTGGCTATATTGAGAGTGAAGTTTAACATTTCTTCAGTTGTTGTTGCCAATTGTTCACATCCTTTAAAGGCAATCTTCATCAGGGAAACATATACTGTTTGAGTTTTATGCCATGAAGAACTTATTTTCATTCTGTAAATAGCAGTAAAGCTCACGATTTATGTGCCTGCAGTTTAATAAGTTATTAAAAAGTTCAGGAACATTGATAATCATGCTCATAAGATCAGATTACAAACATAAAGATCTGGAAGCTTGCAATAAATGTAACTACAGATACCTGTGAAAAAAAAGTATGAAGTCAGTGGTTTAAATGCAGATCAAAGACGAATAATACGAAAGAGTGCACATATTGCAATATTAATGAAAGGAAGCAGTAGATCATGTGAACAGATGAGTTCCCTTTTTGTAAGATATAACAATATGATAGTAGTGTAATGTTAATGGGTGAAATGATACAAGTGAAATCTGCAATCTAAAGGGAAACATGGAATAAATGTGAAGCAGTCATGGCCGTCAATCGCTTGATAACTATTTCATTTTTCAAGGAGATAGTAACCATTAACACTTTACTACATTATGTACTCTATTATCATCATCAACAAAGGACAAAGGATAAAAGGATAATAGTGCATCGCATATTATTAAATGGTCAACAAAGTACTTTTTTTTGTATATTTTTAAGTGGAAACGCCAAATTCATCCGACTGAACTCCTCCGGTAGTTGATGTTTTTAAGAGACGCGTGGCAGAGAATTCAAGATAAGAAGAGTGAAAACCTTCAGCATCGATTCATAATCACCAATATGTTATTAACGCATAAAATTTAAGCGTTACTTCAATTTTAAACGATTTTTTTTTATCATGTTACCACCACTCACGGGTAGAACCCTTTTCGAGAAGGAGCGTAATTATATAGAAAAGAAAACCCACCCAGTCCCGAGTCTAACGTAGATCCTTCAGGTAAGAGCAGAAGGAGAATTTAAATAGAGGTAAATCAAATAAGGCAGAAAAATAGAAGAAGGTAGAGAGTTCCATAGAACAGAGGTGGCTGGAAATAAAGATTTACCACAAAGAGCGAGACTATAGTTTGCAATACTAGTGCAATGTTCACATGCAAGCAAGGCACCCTTTGTGGAATGCGAGTTCAACTTCCTCTAGCCACG
>SEYY01014673.1:12500-17500 GCA_009176605.1 Armadillidium nasatum | reverse complement strand
ATTAAAACCCCAGGAAATTAAAACACAAATTTAAAAAAAGAGCAAGGCTTTCGAAGGAGCAACCGTCCTTCCTCTTTCAGGCTCAAGTTTAATACTTACCTATATATATATATATATATATATATATATATATATATATATATATATATTATATATATATATATATATATATATATATATATATATATATATATATATATATAATATATATATATATATATATATATATATATATATATATATATATATATATATATATATATATATTATATATATTGTAACTGCAATACATATATGCATAACTCATCAAATATAGATACAAGAGAAACTAAAGATGCGATGAAAGGCAGATGTGATACAAAGCATACTATAAGATAATTAATAAACTATAAAGAATTTAAGAAAAAAAAAACATTAAAAATGAAAAAAAGATAATAATTCAAATATATTGGTTACTCTATCATTCTAATATTACTTGAGTTTAGGAACAATTCATTCTATAAAAGTCAAAGAAAGGTAAAGCTAGATGCCATAAAGAGAAAAGTTTGACTCTCAATCAGTTTTTAACTTGGAATAAAGGAAGATAAAATCTCACTCACGATTCTCATTCCCAAAACCAATTGAAAACCAATTGGAACCATTAGGAAATCCCTCCCTCTCTTCCCCCCACTACTCCTTGTGAAGATCATAGAAAGAAATCTCCACCCCCGACCACTCCTTCTTTTTTTAAAGGGATTTTTTTTTTTAAAAAAAAAAAAAAAAAAAAAATATAAAAAAAAAAAAAAAAATTAAATTTTTAAATTTTTTAATTTTTATATATTTTAAAAAAAAAAAAAAATAAAAACATTTTTTTTTTAAATTTTTTAAAAACTTTAAAGTAAAAATGAATAATTTAAAATAAAATTAAATATTTACATATAAAACTAAATTAAATTTGAAAATATACTAGGCAAATATTGCAGCTATGGATTAAGAAAAAGCAAAACTTAACAGTTTATATATATATATATATATATATATATATATATATATATATATATATATATATATATATATATATATATATAATATATATATATATTATATATATATATATATATATATATATATATATATATATATATATAATATATATATATATATATATATATATATATATATATATATATATATATATATATATATATATATATATATATATATATATATATATATATATATATATATATATACTAGGTGTGATTAGAAAATCTTAAGACTTTGCCTATAATTACAGGTTATTGTGATGGATTTTCTTCAAAATAGTCTCCATGAGACTGAACATCCCGACTCCAACGGTGTTTTCACTTTTGAAAGCATTCCTGGAAATGTTCTTTCGTAAAGTTGTTAAGAGCCCTGTCAGTATTTGATTGGATACCTTCAGTTGAGTCATATCGTTTCCCTTTCAGTGAAATTTCCAATTTTGGAAACAGGTAGAAGTCTCAAGGCGTAGAAGTCTTTGTCTCGTTTTTTTCTGTCGTAACTGAATTTGAACCCTTTCACTGCGATGATTGTGTCTTTCTTTCTGGGTCATACCGATAAACCTATGATTCGTCGCCTGTAATTACCCTATTTAGCAAATTTGGGTCACTTTCGACCAGATTAATCAGGTCTTGGGATAATTCAAGTAAGTGTTGTTTCTGCTGGTCTGACAACAATTTTTGACTGAATTTCGCGGACACTCGACGCATTTTCAAATCTTCAATTAAAATTGACTGAACCGCGAAGAAACTTAAATTCAGTTCATCAGTTCATCAATTCTAATTGTTAGTCTACTGTCAAACCTCACGAAATCTAAAACTTTCACAATGTTTTCGTTGGTTGTTGAAATGGAAGGCTGGCAGGACCGGCGTCATCTTCGACTGGTTCGCGGCCATCTTTGAATCTATTGAACCAGATAAATACATTTGACCGGCTCAAACATTTATCCCCGTAAGCTCTTTTTAAGAGTTCATAAGTCTCAGAAGCTGATTTCTCGGTTTTAAAATTTTGCACAACTCCTTGTTCAGTTTTTTCAGCCATTTTGAGAAGTAAAAAATTCTACACAACAAAAAGGTCTTCACTCACCAGGGTGCAACTCTACACTAAGAAAAATATCGCTCAGATCTTTTCAGTACGTTTCAAGGACAAAACAAGCTTCCTTTACTACACCTGCCCGCAAACCTAGCCCCTCTTATTGAGAAGTGTCTTAAAACTTTCCAATCACTCCGCATATACTGTATATATATATATATATATATATATATATATATATATATATATATATATATATATATATATATATATATATATATATATATATATATATATATATATATATATATATATAAAGCTTATACATTACAACCTAAAGATATTAATGGAAATACATTGCAAATAAAATTACCCTAAATAGACAGAAACAAAAAAACAAATTCTAGAAAGGAGAATATAAAAGTAATCTAGAAAATCACTTTTAGTCCATTCTCAATTTTATTTGATTTGGTAATCGTGTTAAAAAAGAAAACCACTTCTTCGTTCAATTTAGGAAAACGATTCCCCCGCAAAAGCTACTCACGAGCTGCAAAAATGAGAGAATAAAGTAAAGATCTGATTAAATGTAGAAAAATGAGAAGTAGAAGTAAAGGAAGAACTAAATAGAATTGAAGAAGAAAGAAATAACTATATTAAGAAAGAAAGATATTTTAGTAAAGGTGGAAAAGAATGAAAGTATTAAGTAAGAAAGATATTTTAGTAAAGGAAGAAAGGAATAATGGTATTAAGTAAGAAAGATATTTTAGTAAAGGAGGAAAGAAACAAAAATATTAAGTAAGAAAGATATTTTAGTAAAGGAGGAAAAGAATGAAAGTATTAAGTAAGAAAGATATTTTAGTAAAGGAAGAAAAGAATGAAAGTATTAAGTAAGAAAGATATTTTAGTAAAGGAGGAAAGATGTAGAACTGAAGGAAGAAATGAACGGAAGCATAAAGAAAGAAAGATATAGAATTGAATGAAGAAAAGGGCGGGTGTATAAGGTAAGGAAGATGTTTAAATAAAGGAGAAAAGAATGAGGTAAAAAGAGATGAAGCTGAAGTAAAGGAAGTAAAGATGAAAAATAAAAGTAAAGGAAAATAGAAGCTTAAATAAAGCAAAAAAGAAAGGAAATAGGGGGAAATAGAAGTACAGGAAGAAAGACAGTGAGATAAAAAGAGAAGATACTGAATTAAAGAAAGAAAATAAGGAAGTTGAAGGAAATAAAAGATGAGAGAAATTGAAATAAAAAGAAATATAAGTACAAGGAAAGGAATGGAAGCATAATAAAGAAAGAAAAGGAAATACGAAAAAAGGTTAGAAAGGGGAAAAATTGAATGTAAAGGAAGAAATAAAGTGATGTAAAAGGAGAAAGAAATGTAAATAAAAGAAGAAAGAAAACTAAGTAAAGAGATAAATAAAGGAAAGTAAAGAGAGAAAGAAATGTACGCAAAGGAGGTAAGAAAGAGAAGTAACGGAATAAACAAAGGGAAATAAAGGGAGAAAGGAAAATAAGTAAAGAAATAAATAAAGGGAAGTAAATACTTTTCTTTCGCCCTTTATTCCCTTTATTTATTCCTTTACTTCTCTTTCTTACAGTTCTTTATTCCTATACTTTGATTTATTTCTTCCATTACTTACTTTCCTTTCATGTGATAAAGGAAGAAATTTATAAATGGAGACTAAAAAAAATTTCAAATAAAATATATAGTTAAAAATGTTAAGAAGTAAAAATAAGTTGAATTTCATATAAAAATAAAATCTAATTAAAAAAATCAAGATAAATAAAATATAAATAACTTACAAATGAATAATAATTAATTAAATTTAAAAACATAAAATTATATTAAATCTCACAAAAAAAAAGATATAAAAATAAAATATATTTTTATATTTCTCTCTCTTCGTTTTTATTTCTAATGTAGTTCATAAATTAACGTAGATTTTAAATGTTTCCTAAAATAATCCATGTGAACAAGAATTACATGTGTTTTTTGTACGTGTACTTACATGTGCATTTACAAGTGCTACACATATTCGAGGTGTATCTCAGTTTTCATTATTTAGTTTTTATCTTTTGAATCTCTTACTAATATGAAGAATGTCAGCCATAATTCTACATTATCTCTTTTTCTCTTCTCTCTCTCACTCTCCCTAAGTCTCTTCCTTTTATTTCTTTGTTTTAAAATAGGTTCCTAATATCTCTCTTTCAAACCGGTGCTTTTTTATCTTTTATTCAGGTCGTTCCACCATCAATATTTGTCTTTCAAATTCTTTAAAGCTAAGGTTTTCTTTTTATCTATTTCGTTATGAATGTTTATTTTTAGTTTTTTCCTATTACGGTACTTTTCTTTTTCGTTATGTATATTTATTTATTTTTTCCTATTACGGTAGTTTTCTTTTTCTCTATTTCGTTATGTATATATATATTTTTAGTTTTTTTTTCTATTACGGTGGTTTTCTTTTTATCTATTTCGTTATGTATATTTATTTTTAGTTTTTTTTTACGGTACTTTTCTTTTTATCTATTTCGTTTTGTATATTTATTTTTAGTTTTTTCCTATTAGAGTAGTTTTCTTTTTAACTATTTCGTTATGTATATTTATTTTTATTTTTTCCAATTCGGTAGGTTTCTTTTTATCTATGTATGTATATATATTTTTAGTTTTTTTTCTATTACGGTGGTTTTCTTTTTATCTATTTCGTTATGTATATTTATTTTTAGTTTTTTTTCTATTACGGTAGTTTTCTTTTTATCTATTTCGTTATGTATATTTATTTTTAGTTTTTTCTATTACGGTAGTTTTCTTTTTATCTACTTCGTTATGTATATTTATTTTTAGTTTTTTTTCTATTACGGTAGTTTTCTTTTTATCTATTTCGTTATGTATATATATTTTTAGTTTTTTTTCTATTATGGTAGTTTTCTTTTTATCAACTTCGTTATGTAT
>SEYY01014673.1:5000-7500 GCA_009176605.1 Armadillidium nasatum | reverse complement strand
AAATGTAAATTTTGTAACTCTTTCAGGGAATTAATAAACTTCTTTTGGGGGGGACTAAAATACTTCTTCAGATAAATATGATTGAATTTTATATAGTGAAAGAACAGGACTTACTAACAGCTACATTTATATATATATATATATATATATATATATATATATATATATATATATATATATATATATATATATATATATATATATATATATGTGTATGTGTGTGTGTGTGTGTGTGTGTGTGTGTGTGTGGTGTGTGTGTGTGTGTGTGATGAAGGACAGTACAGATGGAGGGGTATGAAATGGATATGCTATATTCCTAGAAACTCAATTTACAACCTTATTCCTATATAATATATCTATAATTTTTTTCCTTTTTTTTTTTTAAATCTAAAAAGGTTTTTCAGAATATAATACAAGTTTCAGTTAATAAAATTCTTTCTTTCTATACATTGCGCATATTTCGTGTGCGTTTGAGTATGCATTTGCGTTTGCGTGTGCGTGTGTGTGAGTGTGAGTGTGAATATGTGTGCTTGTGTTTAATAAGTTTCAGTCACTTCAATAACTACTCAGATAATACACATTTAAACTAAAGTCTAAATGAAGTGAAGAATTAAAATGGCTCAAACTATTATATACCACAGAGTTAGTAATTCTTTTTTCTAAACAAAGTATATATATATATATATTATATATATATATATATATATATATATATATATATATATATATATATATATATATATATATATATATATATATATATATATATATATATATATATATATATATATATATACAGAAACTTCAATCTTCAAAATTGGCAAAAATATATTTTTACATTTATTTTATTTTAAAAAAAAAAAGAAAAAAAAAATAGGAAAAATATTGAAGGAGTTAAAGTATTTTGAGAGCATCAATTTATTTCGTCATTTAGAGCCCCAAAAATTCCTTTTTAAGTTAATAAAGATAAGAAAATTCGTGGAAATTTTACGTCATCGCTTCAGATCTTCTTATTTCTCAAAATCTGAGTTTAAAGAAACTCAAAAAACATACTCTTGACGTTCAGAGTTTACTTTGATGTTTAACATCTTATATCTTACTTATGTCTTATTTCTTATGTCTCATTTATTTTGTCATGTATTATTTATTTATTATGTTTTATTTCTTATGTTATTTCATTTGCCTTCTTTATAAAGTCTTATTTTTTATGTCATTTTTATGTCTCAATTATTATGTTATGCATTATTTATTATGTCTCATTTATTATGTTCTGCATTATTAATTATGTCATATTTCTTATGTTACGTTATATGCCTTCTTTTTTAATTCTTATTATAATGTCTTATTTCTTATGTCATTTCTTGTTATGAATTATTTATTATGACTTACTTCTTATGCCATTTTTTATGTCTTCTTTCTTCAGTCTTATTTCTTATGACTGATATTTTATGTTTTTTTTTCTTGTCTTATTTTTTATATATTATTTCTTATGTTTTATTTTTTTTGTCATTTTTTATGTATTATTTTTTATGCCTTATTTTTTATATTATGTATAGTTTCATATTTCTTCCTTCTTAAGTCTTATTTTTTCTATGTATTAATTCTTATGTCTTAGTTTTTCTTACGTCTTAAGTCTTATTTCTTATATCTTATTGTTTGACTTATTTTTTATGCATTATTTTTTATGCCTTATTTTTTACGTTATGAATCACTTCTTATGTCTCCCTTCTCATGTCTTATTTTTTACTATGTATTAATTTTTATGTCTTATTTTTTTGCTATGTATTATTTCTTATGCCTTCTTTTATATGTATTAATTCTAGTATCTTATTTCTTATGTCATAATTCCGATGCCTTATTTCTTATTTTTTATTTATTTATTTATTTATTTATTTATTTATTTATTCTTTAGTTTTTGTTATGTCTTATTTTTTATGTCTTCTTTCATATGTATTAATTCAAATATTTTATTACTTATGTAATAATTCCGATGCCTTATTTCCAATTCTTTATTTATTTATTTATTTATTTATTTATTCTTTAGTTTTTTATATGTATTATTTTTTTATGTCTTCTTTCATATGTATTAATTCTAATGTCTTATTTCTTATGTCATAATTCCGATGCCTTATTTCCTACTCTTTATTTATTTATTTTTTCTTTTTATGTGTTGTCTCTTATACCTTATTTCATGTCATATATTTTATGTCCTAATTTTAAGTCCTCTTATGTCCTGGTTAAATGTCTTATTTTTTATTTCCTGTTTCTAAAATAATAACAATAACAATAATAATAATAATAATAATAATAATAATAATAATAATAATAATAATAAAATAATATATAATATATATAATAAATAATTTTTATATATTATATAATACATATATATATATATATATATATATATATATATATATATATATATATATATATATATATATATATATATATATATATATATATATATATATATATATATATATATATATATATATAT
>SEYY01014672.1:22500-25000 GCA_009176605.1 Armadillidium nasatum | reverse complement strand
CTATTCTAGCCGATCTGGATGGAATTTCCCGGTGGGGTCATAGCAACCTTGTGAAATTTAACTCTTTAAAAACTCAACTTCTTTACATCTCCCTCTCAAAAACACCTCCCAACTTTCATATCCTCCTCGATGGCTCTCCCGTCTCACCTGTAAATAACATTAACATTCTTGGTCAAAACATAAACAACAAACTGTCTTGGAAACCACATATCACAATGGTTGCTAAAGGCCTCTAAGAAGCTGGAGTTCTGTTCAGGTTGCGAGATTTTTTCTTCTGAGCAGTTACTCCAGATATATAAGGGTCTTATTCGCCCTTGTAAGGAGTACTGTTCTCACATTTGGGGGGGTTCTGGCTCCTCCTCTCTTCTGGATAGGGTTGAGTCAAAAGCTATGAGATTAATAAACTGTCCCCTACTTTCAAACTCTCTTGACCCTCTGTCTCTGCGACGTGACGTTGGCGCGCTATCTCTTTTCTACAGGTACTACAATGGCAGGTGCTCGAGGGAATTGCCTCTCGCATTCCTCCACCGTTGCGTCGTCCTCGTTGCACGAGGGCGCCCTGCTTTCGCACCAATTTTGTGTGGACGTAGGGAATCCCAGGCTAGCCCGTTGTGGTACCTCCTTCTTTCCAGCCACTTCTATTCTGTGGAATTCTCTACCATCTTCTATTTTTCCAACTGTATTTAATCTTCCACTCTTCAAGTCTTCCGTCTGCGCCCACCTGAGGGCTGTGCGTTAGGTGTGTGTGTTTGTGTGAGTTTTGTCCTTGTGTGTGTGCCCCCTCCTTGAAAAAAAGTGTTTGTAAAAAAGTTTTGTAAAAAAAAAAAAAAAAAAAAAAAAAAACCTATTCCTAATCCGATGACATCATTCTTCACTCCTCTCCCGCTCTCTCTCACTCTCTTTCTATTCCTCTCTATTATTATTATTTCGTTAACACATATGTATCTGCTCTTATGAACTACAATCGCATCGCTTCTCTTTTGAGGAGTGTTTGTGATTCTTCCTAAAAGTCAGATTAATCCATTATTTATCCTCTGACCATACACGTAAGTGCTATGCTCATTCTTTCAACTACTTTTCTTGTAATGTTTGGAAAACTTTTGTGAGTCAAAGATTTATTTTCATTCAAGTATTTTTGTAGGTTAGGTCTATTTATAAAAATACTTTTTGGAAAATTTTAAACCATCAAAAACCGAAAAAAGTGCCGGTGTGTATTTAAACTAGAAAAATTTCAACTCTTTCAGAATTCAGAATGTCAGTTTTCAGGTTCCGACAAGTTATAACTAAGTTATTCGTAACAAAAAATAAAAAGATAAAAACATAAAAAATAAAAAATAAAATAAAATTGAAAAAAAGAAAAAAGAAAAATTTGACTTTAGTTTTCAACGAAACCTTTGTGTAAATTTTCACAAAAAAATTTCCAATTTTTTCCATGAAACAAAATCGGTGAAATCACGCGATAAGAATTGAAATAAAAATAATATTCATTTTCTTGATCTGATTTTGATTTTGATTTCGGAATTATTAATAGTTTAAAACGAATTTTCGTTTTTGAATCAAGTGTTAAAAAAAATGGGAGTAAAAAAAATAAATTTTAAATGTTCAGATTTCTTTAGATTACCTAATGGGGGGGGGAGGGGTACTTGCATGACATCGGACGGCTCTACGTGTTCCAACTATGTATATATATATATATATATATATATATATATATATATATATATATATATATATATATATATATATATATATATATATATATATATATATATATATATATATATATATATATATATATATATATATATATATATATATATATATATATAATATATATATATAGAGAGAGAGAGAGAGAGAGAGAGAGAGAGAGATGGAAATCTCAATATGCTAATCACTCATCACTAAAGATTTTTCCATAATTATTTATAATAGTTTCCGCTATTCCAAAGTACAAAATTATCATTCTCTCTACTTCCTTCCTGAGCAGCATGTAAGCCATTCTTGTCTCGAAGCCACGCCCATTGGTGGCTAAAACATTTTGATTCGTTGAACTGAAAGTAACGTTCGTATATTTATAATAAAAAAAAAAAATAAATAAAAAAAAAAAAAAAAAAAAAAAAAAATTCCTAAAACAAACTTGTTAAAATTACCAAATATGTATTTTTTTTTCCTAATAACTTTTTATTAAAAAAAAATACTGATAATTTTTTAAGTTTAAAGAATCTCGCTAACGTCTTTTGGAGTTACTAAGAGAAAATGAACAAAGTTTAAAAAAAAGAGAAAAAAAGGACAAGATGCGTTTAGATATGGAAGCAAACTCTCCTCTCAGTTGGTTTACAGATTCAATCAGCAATCTCGAATAGGAACCGTACATGATCCTCAGGTCTGAAACTTTACCGAGGAGCCACGGTTCACGCTGATGACAGAATAATATTAAGGTAATAAAATGTATTTAAATGAATAATTAAATAAATCACAAAGAGTTTTCAAAGTTTAT
>SEYY01014672.1:7500-12500 GCA_009176605.1 Armadillidium nasatum | reverse complement strand
TTAGATTTCTTTAGATTAGCTAATGGGGAGTTCTTGCATTACTTCGGACGGCTCTACGTCTTCCTCATATATATACATATATATCATATATATATATATATATATATATATATATATATATATATATATATATATATATATATATATATATATATATATATATATATATATATATATATATATATATATATATATATATATATATATATATATATATATATATATATATATATATATATATATATATATATATATATATATATATATATATATATATATATATATATATATATATATATATATATATATATATATATATATATATATATATATATATATATATATATATATATATATATATATATATATATATATAACCTCGATTTTTCTACTGCAATAGCGTTGTTATATGTTGAACTATTTATAAAATTCATTTACAATTTCTTTTTTTTACTTTCAATAAAGAAACTTGTTAAAATTACCAAATTTGTCTTTTTTTTTTCCTAATTACATTTTATGAAAGAAAAAAACTGATCATATTTTAAGTTCAAAGAAGCTCGCTAACATCTTTTGGAGTTCCTAAGAGAACCAATAAACGAAGTTTAAAAAAAATAAAAAATAGTCAAGATGCATTTATATTTTGAATCAAAACCTCTTTCTAAACTGTGCTTGTTTGGGGTTTTTAAATAGCAATCTCGAATAGTCACCGAATATGATCCTCAAGTCGAACACTTTACCGAGGAGCCACGGTTCACGGTGAGCAAAAATTTAATAATAAGTTAATAAAATTTATTTAAATGTATAATTAAATAAATAATAAAGGGTATGCCAGCTTAGTAATTTAAATAATTTCTATCAATATATATATATATATATATATATATATATATATATATATATATATATATATATATATATATATATATATATATATATATATATATATATATATATATATATATATATATATATATATATATATATAATATATATAAATTTTTAAAAAACAAAGCATAAAAATATTTTTAGATATATCTAAGAAGAAAATTATTATTAAAAAAAAAAAAAACTTAAATTATTACTCATATGGTAATTAAATTCAGCTTTCAATTTCTTTTAATATTTTTATTGGTAATTAGCCTCATATTTGAGAATACAATGTTTTATTGCATCAGCTAAACAATGAAAATGTTAAATACATTAACAGTGTCCATCTATGCCTCAAATTTGGGTTCATTCTCTCAATTTCCAAGTAGTTTCTTTAAAAAATTTTCTTTAGAAATAAAATTAAATTTCTCTTTTGGAGATTTCAAATGTGGAACTATAATGAACTTTAATTCTTTATTTAAGTTTTATTTTGCAAAAGAAAACATTTGAAAATTACAACAAACATTTTCTCTTCTTTTCCAAGTTAATTTTTAAATGGAAAACATTTTTCAAATTCTGGATCTCATCTTCCTTCCTCTTTTGACTCTTCTTTTGAGAAACCACACGAAATGATACGAATGAAGAATTTAAATAAAAGGCCGAGGTGCATCTGAAAATACCCCTCGTAAAGTTTCCATTTCAATTTTGAGTTTTTATTTAGCAACCTTGTTTAACAACCGAAAAGATTCTCAGAATTTAGGAACAACACTTTGCCATCACTTTAATAAATTTTTTTTTTTTTTATTTATTTTTTTTTTAAAGAAAATTTTTCCTTAAAAATATAAAGTAAAAAAAAAATTAAGTTTTAAAATGAGATTTTTTTTTCCTTTACGATTTTATTTAATTTATTTTGCATTTTCAGGTGGAAGAATTTTTATCAAGTAATAAAACTATTCATAAAATAAAATTTCCGTATATATATATATATATATATATATATATATATATATATATATATATATATATATATATATATATATATATATATATATATATATATATATATATATATATATATATATATATATATATATATATATATATATATATATATATATATATATATATATATATATATATATATATATATATATATATATATATATATATATATATATATATATATATATATATATAATATATATATATATATAAAATAACACATATTATATATATATAAATTTATTATATAATATATATTATAATTGAATTGTTTTTTTAATTAGAATTCGAATTTATGATTAAAAATTTTGTTTCTTTCAAAATAACCTTTATTATGTACTACAATGAAATTTATGAATGCTTTTTTTTTTTAAAATTCAACCGAAAAAAAAATTAAAAATATTGGAAAATTTTGAAATATTTCTCAATTTCCTTTTAGTTTTATTTTCTCGTGCAAAATAAAAGTGAAAAAAAAAAAAAAAATACGAAAAAGGAATTTACACAAAAAATTAAAAAAAAAAAAAAACGTTTTTTTTTTTTTTTTTTATAATTATTCATGAATAACAATAATATTATAATAGAAACCATGCTTCAATATGAGAATGAATCGCCAGGCATTTATATATTCTTTAAATGAAGAAAAAGAACACTATAATTTCGTTTTGTAGCTTCACCAGAAACCAGAAATTTACGAAACAAAAATAAAACTTTTTTGAAAGCGAAATATATAATAATAATAATAATAATAATAATAATAATAATAATAATAATAATAATAATAATAATAATAATAATAATAATAATAATAATAATAATAATAATAATAATAATAGAGAAATTTTAAATGAATTTTATATTTCGAACATTCAAACCACCTTCATTTCAAAAGGTGGAATTAAGTTGAAGAAAAATTAAAGTAAAGATATTTTGACCTTGAAAATGAGGATAGGAAATAAACGAATATAAAGTCATAAATATATTAAATCTTCATACAAAAATTAAAATACAAACACTCACATATATATATATATATATATATATATATATATATATATATATATATATATATATATATATATATATATATATATATATATATATATATATATATATATATATATATATATATATATATATATATATATATATATATATATATATATATATATATATATATATATATATATATATATATATATATATATATATATATATATATATATATATATATATATATATATATATATATATATATTATTATATTTATAATTTTTTAAATTAATTTGTTGACAAAAGTTTTAACAGTTTCCTCCTTTTCTTTGTCGAAAGAAACTGAAAAAGTTGCTCTTTAAAATAAGAAAAGATTTCGTCAACAGATTCAGAATTAAAAATCTTTTCATTGGGGTGTTTCTCAAACATATGTCTCGATTTTTCATCATTAAAAATAACATTGACATAATCTTCACAAAACACCATATATTCTCCTCTTTATAATCTTCACAAAATTCGCGGAGTTCATCGATAAAATTATTTACATTTTTCATGTTATTTAAACAGATTTTTAGTAGGTTGCTGTAAAATTTTTTATCTAGTTGTTTTAGATATAGATTCCAAACGATTTTTGGGAGCGCATTGGTAAGCATTTCATCAAATACGCCGTTTTCATTTTGTTCCTTAATTTGTTCATCTGTCATGTCAAAAAACTTACAAATGTTTTTGAAATGGGTAAAAACACATCTACTGTGCAGTAATTCGAAAGCCACGTAAGAACTGTCTAGAATTTTAGGGAGGATTTCTTTTTTTATTTCTGGTATTTCATCAGAATTAAAAAAGACATTTAAAAATTGATCTGCCACATTAAAGAAAGATTTTTGTTTAGCGAAATTAGCGAAATATGCAACTGTATATTTTTTAATAAAGGTTTTCGTAGTGCCATCATCTAATCCTAGACTTTTTAAAATATAACCCACTAATTTGAAGTTTCTCAAGCGAAGAAGATCGTCAATAATTTGAGTTCCTTGGTTGTAAAGGATTTCTTCCTTTTCTTGTTGCGTCGCACTTTCTAAAATTAATTGACAGTTCTGCACGTCCTCTGCTGAAAAATTTCTAACCATTAAAATCTTGTTTAATAGTAACCATCGTAATTTTTCACGAGGAATGTTAAGAGTTTGAGATTGTAAAATAATATTATCAGTAGAATTGAGGTGCCGAATTTTACAAAAGTGAAAGTTTATTTTCTCCGATTCTACTTCAAAAACATACTTTTTTAGGTGAGAAGGACTTTTCATCCAAAATTCAGAGAGTAAAAGTGGGTAATTGTAAGTGTGACGTAAAATTGGATCTTGAATCATGTCGACAATGTGATGTAGTATTCGGTAAAAATGTTCTCCATTTAAAATATGGAAGACTGAATCTGCAAGCACTTAAAAATAAGTCTTGGAACGGCCAGATTAAATGGCAGATTAAAAAGCTATAAACTATTTTACAACGATGTAAAAACGATGCCATGTTATCATTCCCGAGAACACTCACTAAAAGCATAATAATATCTCGATGAACAACAAAAAATCTTAAAAACAACACTTTACCTGATAAGAAACAATGATCAAAAAATTTGGAAATATTGTTTATATAAAATTCCAATATTCGGTTTGCTGTTATCGGAAGCACTCTTACTGTCACATATGATTTTCTTAAATTCTTGAATAAAACCTAATTTTACTGCTGATACACTTGAATCTTTTGCATTATAAGTCAGAACTCTGATACGAAAATCACTTGATAAGCTTTCAATTTGCTCAATTGGAGTTGAAGAACAATGCAATTTCTCAAAATATTCGCTCCACACTACTACAGGACTTTCTAGGATGATGTTTACTAAGAAGAGTTTCAAACGTTGGATCATTTTCCCTCAATTGTTGCCATAAACTTTCAGCGATATCAGTGAAATAATATGTGCACGCTATTTTGTATTTTCGTAAAAATACCTAAACTTGGATCTTTGACCAATTCTCGAGCAAATTTTTCTTCGTCAATTTTTAATTTTGATGTAAAAAAAAAGGAAACATTCATAAATTCCTTTGTAAACTTCAGAGGAATATGAAAAGAAGATTTTAGATATTCAGCAAATT
>SEYY01014670.1:0-13456 GCA_009176605.1 Armadillidium nasatum | reverse complement strand
AAAGTAGCCAACTGTTTACAAGGATTTGTAAATTTACATTTATTTTTTAAATTGTTTTTGTACATTATTAAAATTAAAATCAATAAATAAGGAAATAATAATAATAATAATAATAATAATAATAATAATAATAATAATAATAATAATAATAATAATAATAATAATAATAATAATAATAATAATAATAATAATAATAATAATAATAATAATAATAATAATAATAATAATAAACAAAATATGACAACTTGCACAACCCTTATTTGAAATAATAATATTTTTATTTTAATTATTTGAAAAGAAGGAACTGATTTTAAAGTTTTTAAGCTTCACTTCACTCGAACATTTCTTAAATTTTTTTTCTTGTAATTTGTCCAAAGTTGCTTTGCGCTCTCTCTCTCCCTCTCTCTCACACACACACACACACACACACACACACACACACACACACACACACACACACACATATATATATATATATATATATATATATATATATATATATATATATATATATATATATATATATATATATATATATATATATATATATATATATATATGTGTGTGTGTGTGTGTGTGTGTGTGTGTGTGTGTGTGTGTGTGTGTGTGTGTCTTATCTTTTTTTTTTTTTATTTGAAATTAAAAGCAAAAAAGAGTCGGTCAGCTGGATGGTGAAATCGCAGCATAGCTGCCAACCTCAAAACTAGTACTAATTTTATTATTTTTATTATTAATATTAGTAGTATTTTATTATTATTATTATTTATTATTATTATTATTACTATTATTATAAGTTTCATTACAAAAAAAAACAAAGGAAACACTTTAAAAAAAATCTAAAAATGATTTTTTTCTTGTTGATACAGTAGAGTTGGTACTACTTACTCTCTTCTCTCGCAGAGTGCAAACGAACTCGCGTTCCACTCAACGACAACAACAACAGAAGAAGCTTCAAATTTATTTCCATTCGGAAGTCGATAGATCTAAACGTATTACACTTTCAATGAGTGCCTTCAAATTGCGATCGGTGCCAATGTGCAGTGCCAATGCCAAAATAAACGCACTGTTCTTACAATTTAATACAAGGAGAAAAGTCAACTATTATTATTATTATTATCATTATTATTATGATTATTATTATTATTATTATTATTATTATTATTATTATTATTATTATTATTATTATTATTATTAGTATATGACATTTCTATTTAAGCTTTTGCAAAATTTTAATCAACTGCAAATGCGAATACAAGAATTTCTTCAACTGCGGATGCAAATGCAAAGTTGTCGTCAACTGCAGATGAAAATTATCTTGAACTGAAGATGCAGGTGCAAAATTTTCAACTGTGAATGCCGATGCAAAAATTTCGTCAACTGCGGATGCAAATGCAAAATGTTCGTCATCTGCAGATGCAAAATTTTCTTCAAGTACAGATGCAGATGCAAAATTTTCGTCAACTGCAGATGCAGATGCAAAATTATCTTCAACTGCAGATGCAGGTGCAAAATTTTCGTCAACTGCAGATGCATAATTCTCTTCAATTGCTGATGCAAAATTACCCTGAACTGCAGATGCAGATGCAAAATTTTCGTTAACTGCAGATGCAGATGCAAAATTATCTTCAACTGCAGATGCAAAATTATCTTCAACTGCAGATGAAGATTCAAAGTTTTCTTCAACTGCGAATGCAGATGCAAAATTTTCGTCAACTGCAGATGCATAATTCTCTTCAACTGCTGATGCAGATGCAGAATTCTCTTCAACTGCAGATACAAACTTCTCTTCAACTGCAGTTGAAGATGCAAAGTTTTCTTCAACTGCGAATGCAGATGCATAATTTTCGTCAACTGCAGATGCAGATGAAAATTTTTATTCAACTGCAGATGCAGATGCAAAATTTTCGTCAGCTGCGGATGCGGATGCAGATGCAGATGTTGAATTTTTGAAGATGTTAATTTTCGTGAGGGTGCTCCGCGGATGCGGATGCTAGCAGTATATATATATATATATATATATATATATATATATATATATATATATATATATATATATATATATATATATATATATATATATATATATATATATATATATATATATATATATATATATATATATATATATATATATATATATATATATATATATATATATATATATATATATATATATATATATATATATATATATATGGTCTTTCAAATAGAACTCCATCCCTCCCTCCATCTCTACCTCCCTCACTACCTCCCTATTTTTTTATGGTCTTTCAAAAGAAACTAGTTACCTCCCTAATATTTTTTTATGATCTTTCAAATGATACTAACTACCTCCCTACCTCCCTCCCTCTCTCTCTACCTGCCTCCTTCCTCCCTCCCTCCCTCTCTAATTTTTTTCCTTAATGAAAATGTGATTCCGAAGTAATATGAAATATAGTAAATTAGGAATATTCATTATAAAAAAAAAATCTATATATATATATATATATATATATATATATATATATATATATATATATATATATATATATATATATATATATATATATATATATATATATATATATATATATATATATATATATATATATATATATATATATATATATATATATATATATATATATATATATATATATATGTGTGTGTGTGGGTTTGTGTGTGTGTATGTGAAAGAGAGAGAGAGAGAGAGAGAGAGAGAGAGAGAGAGAGAGCAGAAGAAGAAAGTTTGAAACAAATAATACGAGATCTAAAATAGTGAAGCCACTTATTATATTTCAAAAGAGTCTTTTTATTGCGATTTTTATTATTAAGAAAGAAAATAAGTAATATAGGGGGTCGTTGCCAGAAACTATTATTATTATTATTATTATTATTATTATTATTATTATTATTATTATTATTATTATTATTAGTATTATTATTATTATTATTATTATTATTATTATTATTATTTATTTATTTATTTATTTATTTATTATTAGACAGTGAACTAACAATATCATAAATTAATAATGTAAATGCTTTTGCTCCAACGTTGGCAACCCTTCCCTTCTCAATGAGAGAGTCCAGTAAGTAAGCTCTTCTATGACAAATTTTTTTTTTTTTTGGTTAGTATGAATGTTGCAGGGAGAGAGAGAGAGAGGGCTGGGGGGAAATAGACCAAAACTAACAACACTACTCTTTGTTACTTTCTCAATCTAAATAAATATCGTTGTATCCCTCAATGAGCACTCTCCCCTCCCCTCTCCCCTCCTCTCCTCTCCTCATACTTCTTTTCTCACTTCACTTCAAGTAAATAAATTCATGTAAAAGAATTTATCTTCAATTTTCAAAAGTGCCCATGCAGACACAGACTCACAATATTCAAAATGCAGATGCAGATGTTGAATTTCTAAATGCAGATGCAGATGTTGAATTTTACAAATGCAGATGCAGATGCAGATGTTAAATTTTACAAACGCAGATGCAGATGTTGATTTTTCCAAATGCAGATGCAGAGGTTGATTTTTTAAAATTCAGATGCAGATGTTGATTTTTTAAAATGCAGATGCAGATGCATCACGTTGACCAAATGTGCCAATTAAGATATATATATATATATATATATATATATATATATATATATATATATATATATATATATATATATATATATATATATATATATATATATATATATATATATATATATATAATAAATAAATAAATAAAGGTGTTTCAAATTGAATTGAAAGAGGGAATAATTTTAGGAGATACAAGTGAAAGCATCTGTAGATAAATAAATTTTTTAAACTGTGTCGCCTCGTTGGTTGAAAGAATTGCCAATCCACAAATAAATAATATATTTATTTTTCTGATTATTACTATTAAGAGTATTTTACTATTATTAGTATTTATTATTATTATTATTATTATGTATTTACATTTTATTAAAAAAAAAATAAAGGAACCCATAAAACAAATATAAAAATGATTTTATTCTGCTTGTAACGGATAGGTTTCCCACCATGTTCTCTCATATTTGAGTGCATGAGTACTCTCTCCTCACTCCATCTTCAATTTTCATTGGCTGGTTTTGTAAGATGATATTGCAAATGCCCTTCCTTCGTTCCTTCAGTGCCTAAATAAAGTAAAAACATTAATATTCTTACAATTTATACAAGGAGAAATTTTTTGGAATAAAAAACATTATATATATATATATATATATATATATATATATATATATATATATATATATATATATATATATATATATATATATATATATATATATATATATATATATATATATATATATATATATATATATATATATATATATATATATATATATATATATATATATATATGCGTGTGTGTGTATACACACTCACAAACACGCACGCACACACATGCATACACACACACTCAATCACACACACCCACTAGCACACCCACTTACAAACACACACCCACTCGCACACCCTTTCGCACACCACTTACACACACACACCAACTCACACCCACTTACACACCCGCTCGCCCACCCACTCAAACTTTTTTTTTTTGGGGGGGGGGGAAATTTCCTTGGGATGCTTTGATCAAAGTAATTGAGATTAAACTTACCAATAAACACACACACCAAAAAAAAAAAAAAAAGAGAATTCCACAAATCAGATGTGGCTGGCTGAGAAGAAGGAATCTGACACCACAGCTGACAAGCCTCGACTTTCCTATGTATGTTCTCTACCCACACAATTTATGTTCAAATAACAAACCCATTAATAATAATAATAATTATAATAATAATAATTTTAATAATAATTATAATAATAATTAAATAATAAATAATAATAATAATAATAATAATAATAATAATAATAATAATAATAATAATAATAATAATAATAATAATAATAAATAAATAATAATAGTTGGTTGGCTTTCATCTTCCAAATTTAAGTGATTAAATTTTGCTTTAAATTTAAAAATGAATAACACACTCACATACGCACTCACATTCACACACACATGCACACTTATACACGCTCATACACACTTATAAAGACTCACACACTTTTAAACACACAAACACAGTCATGCACACTTACAAACACACAAACACACACACACACACACACACACATATATATATATATATATATATATATATATATATATATATATATATATATATATATATATATATATATATATATATATATATATATATATATATATATATATATACATATAGGCCTAAAAGGAACCAGTTAAATATGAAATATTTTTAAAATATACGAAAATGAACACACAAACACATGAAGATTACTAACAAATATAATACAAGTTACTATATTCATATTTTATATTTATATATACTTTATATATATTTAAATATTATATAATATTATTATATATATATTTTATTTATATATATATATATATATATATATATATATATATATATATATATATATATATATATATATATATATATATATATATATATATATATATATATATATATATATATATATATATATATATATATATATATATGGTAATGAAATCTAGGGTAAAAAGTTATAAAGTTTCAGTTAACTATATCATCATCAATCTGATCTGTCTAAACGCCTTATATTAGGTCCGTTTTTTTTTTTTTTTTTTTTTTTTTTTTTTTTTTTTTTTTTTTTTTACTAAAATATCTCTCTCTCTCTCTCTCTCTCTCTCTCTCTCTCTCTCTCTCTCTGTGATTGCTGTTGTGATTGTTGTTGTTGATGCTGTTGTGATTGCTGTTGATGCTGTTGTTGCTGTTAAAGTTGTTGTGATTGCTGTTTTTGCTGTTTTGATTGCTCTTGATGCTGTTTTGTCTGCTGTTGATGCTGTTGTAGTTGCTGTTGTGGTTGCTGTTGCTTTTTTGTTACATGACACATATATATATATATATATATATATATATATATATATATATATATATATATATATATATATATATATATATATATATATATATATATATATATATATATATACAGAGAGAGAGAGAGAGAGACTTTGATGTGTGAATAAGATGGGCAGCCAATAAAGAAAAAATGTCAACTTTGTTATTGTCGTGCTATATGTCCTGAACCGTAGCAGATGAGACCTTTCAATTTCCAAATTACTTCCTACAATTCCCATATCATATATTTTTACTCTAGTTCAAGTATCAAGTATTTTAGAAACTGTAAGAAAGAGCACAAGCCAGCCGCTTTCCACTACATTTTTTTAACAATAATTTTTTTTTTTTTTTTTTTTTAATGTACCATATCTTCTTCTCCTGAAGGGAAGCTCGTAGTAGAGTCCTCCTCCTCCTCCTATTCCTGAGATGTTCATATTTCATATTTATTGTATAATAAACATTATTAGTGAAAAGGAAAAAATGGAGGTCAAGAAGTAGAATCTTACATGCGATGCTCTTCGGAAATGTTGAAAAATTCAAGGTTTGAGGAAAAGTGTTCTACTTGATAGAATTACTTCAAATTTTAATACGTTAAAGATTTTAGTCATATAAATAACATATTAAATTTTTAAGAGTTTATCTTAAGTGGTTTCAGAATACGAAGGGCGTTTCGAATGAATATAATTGCTGAATTACAGCGCTGGTAAGCAGAAGCATCTCAATAGAGAGCGGTCGATACCTTTTAAAACCCTTCCGAAACTTAGCGATATGAATTTAGTTTAATTTAACTGAAGTTTAACTTTTTCAATGAACTAATTTTTAATAACTTATCATAACTATTTATATAAATATATACTATATATATATATATATATATAATATATATAAATATATATAATATATATATATATATATATATATATATATAGCTATATATATATATATATATATATATATATATATATATATATATATATATATATATATATATATATATATATATATATATATATATATATATATATATATATATATATATATATATATATATATATATATATATATATATATATATATATATATATATATATATATATATATATATATATATATATATATATATATATATATATATATATATATATATATATATATATATATATATATATATATATATATATATATATATATATATATATATATATATATATATATATATATATATATATATATATATATATATATATATATATATATATATATATATATATATATATATATATATATATATATATATATATATATATATATATTTATATATTATATTTATTTTTTTTTTTTATATTTTATATTATTTTTATTTTTTTTTTAAATAAATATTAATTTACATTCTGACAACATTGAAAGTTATGTTAACTACTTATCAGTAGTTTTAGCATTTTGTTAATTTTTTTTTTTTTTTTTTGACCGTTATGTTAATTTTGTTCGTGTTAAAGATGTATAATATTGGTGAAAAGTATATATATTTGCTACTTGAATAAAAGAATCGGTTTCTTTGGGTAAAATGTTTGATTTTATTCTTATTTTTATTGTATTTCCCGTCTTCTGTGCAAAAGTATTGAAAATCAGTTTCCAGACAAATCCTAAAAAATTAACAAATATCACCCAATAAATAAAAAATATCAGTAGGGTATGAGTAAAGTGGAGAACAGGAAAGAATACTGATTTATACAGACCTTACATGAAAGTGGACTATTAGATTTAATGCAAAAAGCCATAGTATCAACTATGACCTTTGGATTTTGCTTTAAATCTATTCAGTGGAGTGGAGGAGATATGGTATATTAGGCCCAAGTCCTGAAAAATTTCTCAGCAGAAAGGTCTTCTGGTCTGTTGCTGGGTGGGTGCATTTTCCCATAATTTATGAGGTGTACATACTTTCTTTTTTATCTAGGTACAAAACATTTCATGTTTTCTCCCACTTTAGTAATATTGGTAAGTGACAAAGGAAGATTGTCCATGGAAGGAATATCAAAATGAACCACTGTCTGGCTTTTACCTCAATAACTTTTTGTGACCCGGAGAGAAACGTGAAAGTAGTTTTATGGTTTGTGAAAGTGAGTTTACCCTCTAATCGTCTGAATAAGAACTTATATCATCATGAGAGAATGTGAATTTTTAGGGCAAGTTAACTGTGATGCTGCCTTAGAGTTTAGAAGTGATTGAACCTATTACAAAGGACGCTGTTGTCCTGGTGGAGAAATGGCATACCAATGTCTTCCTGCTCAATCGTACCCATACACTAAGGGAGAAGAAGGGGTAGTTAAAACAGTCAAAATTAGAAAAAAGTAAAAATGGTTTTACGATAAGTAAAATATAAAAATAGATAAATCAATAACAGGTCTTTTCAGATGTCAAATGCCATCTGGGAATCCTAGAAAAAGTGAAGCGATATATATCAATATTTTTATGATAGTATAATAAAAATTTCAATTATATTTCTAAAGTGGATTTATCAATATTTTATTCTTAGTTTTGAATCATCAATATTTTTTTTATCTCAAAAAAATTATGTAACCTAAAATTTTAATACTTTTGACCTCTAAAAATTTTAGGGTTCTTCTGTCTTGTCACCTACACTATTCCTACTTTTCATTAATGATTTTCTCATCTAACTTAATCCATAAATATGCCGATGACTCGAACCTCCATTCTTCTCATTTCAAATCTTCTCTCTTTTGCATCTAGAGTTGCCTCTCGTCTTCATCTTTCCTATTCCATTCTTTCTGATCTGGATTGAATTTCCCATTGGGATCGTCTCAACCTTGTAAAGCTCAAAATCTCCCTCTCAAAGACACTTAACTTTCCTAATTCATTCAATGGTTCTCCCATCTTGATGGTATAAACACCCTTGGACTTCATAATAAACAAAAAAAAATATCTTGGAAACCTCACATCACAATGGTTGCTAGGGCTGCCTCAACAAAGAAGCTGGGGAGTCTTCTTTAGGCTGCGAGAATTATTTTTACTTAGCAGGGCCTCATCCTCCTTTGTATGGAGTACTGCTTTCAAATGGGGTCCGAGATTTTTGGGATGTTGGCTCAGGTTCCACTAGTCTTTTGTATAGAGTCGAGTCAAAGGCTAAAAGACATAAATTGTTATTCTCTTTCCAATTTACTTTACTCTTTATCTTTGAGGCATTACGTTGATGCCTTTTCTCTTTTCTATAGGTGCTACAACGGCAAATGCTCGAGGAAGTTGTCCACTCGAATACTTCCATCCTTTACGACGACCTCGTAGCGCAAGGGGTGCATTGTCTCCACATAAATTTTGTGAACATAAATAACTGAGACAGACTTTTCAGCTGTAATGCATCCTCCTTTTCTGTCACCCCTGTCTTGAGAATTCTCTTCTGTCTTCTGTTTTTCCTGCCGAATTTAATCTCAAATATATATATATATATATATATATATATATATATATATATATATATATATATATATATATATATATATATATATATATATATATATATATATATATATACTTTTTTTTTTCCACTCCCCATTAAGTTTTGATTGGAGAGCATTGGGTGCCAGACAGGGGAGGCATAGTTGATGGTGGGGCGTATAAATTGCTTGTAGATGTCAATTGAGATTTGTATGTTGTTGTGTATGTCTGTGTTGGCCACTGTTTTGAGGATGTTGAGTTTTCTGTTTGCGGCTGAGGTGGTATTTTAAATGTGTTTGGTGAAAGTGACGTGGGGGTCAAAGGTTAGGCCGAGAATCTTTGGAGTTTTGTTGAGGGATATGGGAGTGTTGTTTAGTAGAACTTGTGAGTGGGTTTTGGATTGGTGTTTGTCTGTTGTTATGAGGGTTATGGAGGATTTGTTTGGGGATGCCGTCATCCTGTTTTCTACCAGCCAAGTTTGGATTAGTGTTAAGTAGTCTTGTGTGATTGTTGTTGCGGTAACGAGATTTTGGTGGGTGGTGGCAATAGTTAGGTCGTCGGCGTATGAATGTGGGTGTGAGTTGTTTGGGGTTGTGGGAGGTCTGCTGTGTATAGGTTGAATAGTGTGGGGGAGAGTATGGCTCCTTGGGGAACTCCGTTCCTTATGTTAATGGTACGAGATTTATGGCCGTTTTGTTGTATTTGGGCGGTTATATATATATATATATATATATATATATATATATATATATATATATATATATATATATATATATATATATATATATATATATATATATATATATATATATATATATATATATATATTGTGTATTAGATTCTCTGATAAAAAGATGTGGTTAATTGGCCATGGATTGAAACTATATTCTTTGTTTCTGTTTTTATTTATTTATTTTCTTATTTTTTCTTTTAGGGAACTATAGGCCAGTTAGTTTAACATCTCTGGTTGTGAAAATTTTGGAAAAGTTACTGAAAAGTCATATAGAGAAGCATTTAGATGATAACAAGATACTATTTAACTCCCAGCATGGCTTTAGAAAGGGTAGATCATGTCAGACAAATCTACTAGAATTTATAGAATATATTACTGAATGTATAGACAGGGGTGATCCAGTTGATGTCATTTATTTAGACTTTAGCAAAGCTTTTGATAAGGTACCCCATGTTAGGCTGATGCAAAAGTTGTCGCAGTGTGGTATAGATGGAATGGTACACAATTGGATTAAAGAGTGGTTAAAGAACAGAAGGCAGTGTGTATTACTTAATGGTAATAAGTCATTATGGGAAACAGCGAAGAGTGGGGTCTCACAGGGTTCTGTGCTGGGACCACTTTTGTTCCTTATATATATAAATGATTTAGACAAAGGTCTTAAATGTAAGGTTTCTAAGTTTGCTGATGATACCAAAGTGGTTACCTCAGTAAGGAATAATGATGGATGCATAAAGCTTCAAGGTGATCTAGATAGGCTTCTTGGTTGGGCAGAGAGGTGGCAAATGAACTTTAATAGTAAAAAATGTAAAGTTCTTCATGTAGGTTACTATAATGAAGGATTTAATTATGAAATGAAGGGGGAGTGGCTTGTGACTGTGGACCTAGAAAAGGATTTAGGTGTGATTATTAGCAGTAATCTGAATGTGGGTAATCAGTATGGAAGCAAGGAATAGAGCTAATAAGATGTTAGGCATAATTAATCGCAATGTAGTTTACAAGAGCAGAGGTTATAAGCAAGCTATATAATAGCTATGTTAGGCCAGCATTAGAATATTGTGCACAGGTTTGGGCTCCTCATTTAAGAAAAGACATAGATATGCTGGAGAGAGTACCACATCGAGCAACAAATATGTAGTGGGTGATGATTTATTGAATATTGCATGTATAATTGGGCTTAGTTTTACTTTTATCTTTGCATGAATGTACTGATAACTGGAGATGGGATAGACCTAGTCTTTTGTGCATGTATTAATATTGTTATTATTTGTTTGGACTGGGACAGTTTCGATAGGCCCTTGTGGCTTCTAACTGTCTCTATTTTCCTATGTTTCTATGTTCCTATATCCCCTCTGAGAAATCTCCTTTCAACCGAGAACATTCCTAACTCTTTCAACCTCTCTTCATAGCTCTTATTTTCAAAGCCAGAAATCATCCTTGTTGCTCAACGTTGCACTCTCTCCAGCATATCTATGTCTTTTCTTAAATGAGGAGCCCAAACCTGTGCACAATATTCTAATGCTGGCCTAACATAGCTATTATATAGCTTGGTTATAACCTCTTTGTTCTTATAAACTATAATGTGATTAATTATACCTAACATCTTATTAGCTCTATTCCTTGCTTCCAAACATTGATCACCACACCTTCAGATTACTGCTAATTATCACACCTAAATCCTTTTCTTGATGCACAGTCTCAAGCCACTCCCCATTCATTTCATTACATGTTAGTGTAAACAAATTGTATCAGCAAATATTATTTCTCTCTCTCTCATATCATATATATATATATATATATATATATATATATATATATATATATATATATATATATATATATATATATATATATATATATATATATATAATATATATATATATATATATATATATATATATTGACAAGGTGTACATTAATCATTCCCTTCTTTCAGAAGCATTTGTGAAAAACATAATTCTTATTGTCTTATAATAATATTCAATATCTCAAGTATCCACTTGAGATAAAACCAAATAAAACTAAAAAAACAAAAACAAAAACGATACAAAAATCAAAACGGTGTTGTGTACAGCATTGATGATATTCTACAGTCGTAATGGAGACAACTGTTCTGCATTAGAAAACCCTTGAAGAATCTCCGAGTAAGTAACACTTTCATATCCATGTTGATTGTTCTATATGTGTTAATTTATCTTAAGAATTAGGGCTACGGATGGAGTGATACCAAAATTTTTACCGATGCCGATACCTGAAGGTTTACCGGTGCCAATGCCGATACCGATACTTCACTCCATCCCTAATTAGAGCCGCCAAATTTAATTCTGTGTTCCTGTTACAGGAACGGGCTCCAGATCTTATTTAGGAAGTTTGGAAGACTGAGGCACATCCGTGACGAATCCATTACCCAACTTGATTGAATCGATGGCATCACTAACGTTTATTTAAATATCATATTCATCACCAAATTAATGTAACCTTATTTGAGAATTCTCATAGTGTGTTTCTTTTGCTTTTGTTTTTGATAAGTCAAATATCTAGAAATATATAAACATACTCCCCTGGTACCCCAGTTAAATTACATTTCATTTTTTTACCACTTTCACAATTCATCTTACTAAAATTCATTATTATTATTATTATTATTATTATTATTATTATTATTATTATTATTATTATTATTCCATCTTGCTTGAGTGGTGTGTGTATGAAGAGTGAGATTTGGGGTGGAATAATTATAGAAGGCCCTTAATTCTGTTGTCCCAAAACAATTTTCTCATTTGCAATTTTCATATGTTAAATGTATAAGTCACTATAATAAATAAACAAATATATGAATTCAAATCGCCCATATTGTAAATCACTATTTTGTAAAGTTTCACTAAATATACATAAATAAATCTTTTTTTTCTCTAAACTATTTTTTTTTAAACCCCCATTTGCTTATTTCCTTTATTTTCTGGTTTTAAAACACTTTTTTTTTTTTTTTTTTTTTTTTTTTTTTTTTTGTCTCCTCCGGTGGGCAAAGGCCCAGAGGCCTACCAAATTCCACCGGAGTTGGGAAAGATCTATTATCATCAGTTTACCTGGTAAGCAGCCTTCATCAAGTTTCTTTCGCATTTAATAACATCTGTTAACCTTACCCAGTGGTTGTTGCTTGGTATTTATTCTTCCAGTTCCTGGTGGAGTGGGAAGTTGTCATAGTAGAAACGTCAGTTCTTTTCTTGGTGGTCCAATTGGTGGTGGTGGTGTTTCTTCATCAAAAGTGTGTCCTAGCCAATGGGACAACTGTATGAACTCACCAACAAGGTAAGCAACTAGGTAAAGCCTCCTGTCTTTTGTTTTGA
>SEYY01014669.1:0-20503 GCA_009176605.1 Armadillidium nasatum | reverse complement strand
AAACGTTTGTGGAATTTCGGTTCCTCAAGCTGGTCGAACTTGCTGTCGAACTTATCTGATTTCTCATGGAATAATTACTGCTTCCGTGGGAGGGGCCCCTCGCAGTTTGCAAAGCGCATTACCGAGGTGGTTCTCTCAGGTATGGAAGCGTACGTTCCATATTCTTTTTCCTCTACTAAACCTAACAAAACTTGGTTTAACTATGCATGTTCTCGTGATATACGCCGCAGGGATGCTGCCTTCAGAGATTACCGTCGTTTTGAAACTCTAGAAACTCAGGCAATTTCTATTTCATTCCGGAATCGTGTAAAATATATTCTCCGCAACACCAAAAACTCTTTTCTCCGTAAAAAATGCAATAATCTTTCTGGTTCCTCTTCTTCACTCCCTTTCTGGCACATTGCATAAAATGTCAACTCTAACATTGCTTCTTCTCTTTCCCTCCTCTAATATCTTCTGACTGCACAACTGCCGTTTTTCCTTCTTCTAAAGCTGAGCTTTTCACTCAAACTTTTGCCTGTAATTCAAATTTAAATGATTCCAGAGCTATTCCTGCTCCCTCAACCCCCTCCAACTCATTTATGCCTTAAATTATAATATTTTCTACAGACTTCATTTCTGCTCTCTCTGAGCTTAATACTAAGAAGGCGTACGGTCATGATGGAATATCTCCTGTGTTTCTCAAAACATGTATTTCTGAGCTTGGACCATGCCTTTTTCTACTTTTCATTAATGACCTTGCTATTACTTCATTTCCTACCTACTCCTATGATGATGACTCCACCTTCATTACTCCTTCCAGTTTGAAAAGCACCCCTCCCAACAGCAGTTTTCTATTGCGTATTTCTTTTTATTTCTACCTTCCTTTCTTGCTGGAAAGGTGCGCTCATGCAGCCTGTTCCGAAGTAGGAGGATACCTCTCAACCCTCTAACTACCCCTCGAATTCTTTGACCTCTGTTCTCTCTAAAGATCTAGAATCTATGCTTAACAAGAAGATTTGGAAATATCTCAATTCTTTCAATCTTATCTCGATCGTCATTATGGCTTTACCTCTACTGGTGATCTTCTTTACCTTTTCTCAGATTCTTGGTTCTCCGCTATTTCGGCATTTCGGTGTATCTTTTGCTATCGCGCTGGACATATTGAAAGTCTTCGATAGAGTCTGCCACAAAGCTTTGATTTCTTAACTTCTCTCTTTCGGTATCTACCCTGCACTTATTGACCTTCTCTCTAATTTCCCTCACGGTCGTTCTATAGCAGCTGCTGTAGACGGCCACAGTTCTTCCTTTAAATCTATTAACGGTGTTGTTCCTCAAGGTTCTATCCTATCTTCCACTTTTTTCTACTTTTCATTAATGACCTTTCTGTTACTTCCTTTCCTATCTACTCTTATGATGATGACTCCATCCTTTATTACTCCTTCCAGTTTGAAATGCACCCCTCCCAACAGCAGTTAAAAGACCAATTAGGGCAGCCTTGGAGCAACTAACCTCTGATCTTTCATGTATTTCATATTGGGGCAGAGAAAACATGGTCGTTTTTAATGCCTCAAAAACTCAGTTCCTCCATCTCTCTACTCGACACAATCTTCCACACTATGAATTATTAATATTAATATCTTTTCTTAATATTCTCAATGTATTTTTTCTCGTAATCTTTCTTGGGAAAATCACATTACTTCTCTTTCTAAACAAGCCTCTAAGAGTTTGGGTATTGTGAGGCGATATCACAATTGCTTCACGTTTCCCCAGTTGCTTGCTCTCTATAGGTGTGTTGTTCCCCCCTGAATGGAGTACGCCTCTCACATCTGGGGTGGTTCGACTCATACAGCTCTCCTTGAGAATTTTTAGTGTAGCTCTTTTCGTCTCATCAACTTTCCCGCTCTCACTAATTCTCTCCAGTCTCTTTCTGCCTGTCGAATTGTTGCGTCACTCTCTCTTTACTATCGCTATTACAATGGACACTGCTCTTCTGAACTCTCCCGTTGCATACATCCTCCATCAAGAAGAGCTCGTGCGACACTTATTTCTACACATTCTCATCTTTTCTTTGTCCAAATCTCCGACCTCAGACTTAACCGCTATGATCAATCTTGCATGTACTCTTCTGGTAAAGTCTTTATCTGTTTTCCCAACTTCCTTTGACTTGCAGACTTTTAAACGCCGTGTATCTGGACACGTCAGCCTTTAACTACCAAGATCGGATGTTTCCCATCTCTGGTGAAAATAAGTAGGCCTCCGGCTTTTGCCCACCCGAATATATATATATATATATATATATATATATATATATATATATATATATATATATATATATATATATATATATATATATATATATATATATATATATATATATATATATATATATATATATATTCAACTTTCCTGTAACACCGAGAAGTGCCTTTTAGCAGTACTTTAATCGGCACATCACGAAGAAGAGCATTGCAGTTTGTCAACCGCAAACTTCAAGTTGAGTAAGCGGTTCTGCAAAAGAAATAACTATTCATTTGCGGTCGAAGTATAAATAGGAATTTGAAGAATGTAAAAAGCTGAAGAAACAAATAGTTTTAGAATCGGCGGAAAAAGAACATCAATTATTGAAAGATAAAGAAGATTTTCCCAATCTGGTTAGCGTTGCTCAACGTTTTCTCGCAGTACCACTGAATAGCGTTTCATCTGAATGACAATTCAAAGTTGGCAAATGCATGATTACTGACACGTGCTACCGATTGCTGTCACAGAATGCAGAAATACTCATCTGATTAAATTGGAATGTTCACACAATGGACAATAGCACTTTTTCAGTCCTCAGGGAACACGGGGAGTTCAAAAATAAACACGATGACACAGGACATGCATTTCAATTGACTACTGAGCTCGACATATTACCGCAGTCAAACGGCAGCGAAGACCGCGACTGCGCGATGAAGGAGACTAAATAAAAAGAAATAAAGAATTGCTATAAATAATAAACTAAAACGAATTTTATTAAAAAGAATGTTATCAATGTTAACGATATAAGTTCTTCTTTAAAATTTAAGTAAAGCCGCTTTTATGCCCCAAATTGCACAGCACAAATTACGCTTGCGGGGTTGGTAATTATAATGCAATAATGTCACATCTTTTATTTTTTTTAAATAATAAAAACAAAACCTACAGCTTCACCACTTTCCGGCACTTCCCAGCGTGTAGATCTGGGTTTGCCAATATTGTAAATAGTGATCGTGGACAGCCGAAGCCAATACATTAATAAAAAATTCAAAATCCCGATCCCGATCCCTAATAATAATTTTCAATCCCGTAGGATCGCTATATATATATATATATATATATATATATATATATATATATATATATATATATATATATATATATATATATATATATATATATATATATATATATATATATATATATATTGGTGAGCAGAGGTCAGAGGCCTACTAAATTCCGTCAGAGTTGGGAAAATATTCTGAATCCTGGTACATGTCCCGATTCACGGCGTTTAAGGTGTGTAAGTCAAAAGAAGTTGGGAATATAGAAAAGTGGTGTGTTCCAGACTTTACCTATGACATACATGTAAGGTTGAGCATAGCAAGTCTGGGATCAATGAGTTATTCAGAAAAAGGATTAGTCTGTATAGAAAGACGTGACGACGAACCCTTCTCAGAGGAGGACTTATGTAACTGGAGAGTCCGTTGTAATAGTGGTAATATAAACAGATGGACGTAAATGTTTGATGATCAGAAAGAGTTAGTGAGAGCAAAAGAGTTGATGTGACTAAAAGCCCTAAACTCCACTTTTCCAAGAGCTGTATGAGTGGAACTGCCTCAGATGTGTGAGATGTATTTCATTCAGGGGGGAACACCACTCCTATAAAGAGTGAGCAACTGGGAAGGTGTAAAGAAATTTTGAAGACACCTTAGAACACCCAACCTTATAGAAGCTTGCTTAGAAAAATAAAAAATGTGATCCTTCCAAAAAAGATCACGAGAAAAGGAAACGAAAATTGGAGTTGTGTGTTTTCGAAGATATTATTATTGTGTGGAAGATTCTGTCTAGTAGAGATGAAGAAACTGAGTTTTGAAGGCATTGACAACGATGTTTTCCTGCTTCTTTTAAAATTCGTAAAAATCAGAGGTTTGCGACTCTAAGGCCATCATCCTTTCTTCAGTTATATGTTGTTGATAGGAGAAATGAGAAATGAAAGGAAGGTGTCATCAACCTATTAGTGGATATGTGATGAAGAAATAGATATAAAATTCATTAATGAAAATTCGAAATAGAATTGGAAATAGGACAGCTCACTGAGGAATACCACTGTTTATAGATTTAAAGGATTTAAAGGTGTTTGTCTACAATAACTGCTATAGAACGACCTGAAAAGTTATTAGAAAGGAAGCAACAGAGAGAAGGATAGATTCCGAAAGAGGGAAATTTAGAAATCAAAGCTTTGTTCCAGACTCTGTCGAAGGTATTTCAGTATGAAATACAATTTATACGAGTTTCTGTATGTTTGAAGACTATGGTAATTTCTGCATGCAGCATTCCTGCGACGAATAGATTGAGAAGAAACAGAATTAAGCCAAAGATTTGGTAGGTTTTTTGAAGAAAAATAATATGGATTGTACGCTTTCAAGCCGGAAAGAATCGCCTCGATTATGCGATCTACACCCTCCTAGTGACCCCTTCCATAGACATAACTGAGGTGCTAGAAACGTCTCCTCGCCGAAAGCGTTGTCATTGTTGCGGAAAACTTGAAGAAACGGAACAAGATTCGGAGATAAGAACGTGATCGAATAAATCCGGAGGAGGAAAGAGTTTAAAAGTGTTTGGAAAAAGATAAGAGGTTAAGAAAAGATCAGATATGTTGAGTTCATCTCCTAGATGGTTAGGAACACGGGATTGGAGAAAGCCAAATGTCCAAGGTTTTTCAAAATTTGAAAAGTGATAGGCAAGTTCACCAGCTGTAACACTAAAACTAGATAAAAGTCAGTTGTGATGGTGAACATTGAAATCACCTAAAATAATGGTTTTAGATAAATGCGAATCAAGAATATGCTAAATTTTGAAGATTAGGTAGTCTTAAAATTAGGAGATAAATTGGCAATACACATGAATTTAGTTGTATAATTGTAAGATAACAGAAGTTATTAAGAAGAGAATTCAGAATATTCCAAATTAGATATACGATAACAGACAACTTCGTTGTATTCACATGCGTAACATTCTCTTTTGACTTAAAATTAAAGGTAGAATCAGTAGGAGGAAACATAGTAGGTTTTGTTGTAAAAGCACTTGAGCACAGAAGATGAGGTCTTGGAGAAGAGAGATGGTGTTCTACAAAGTAAAAATTAAAAAAAAAAACCACGACTGTTGCTAAACTTAATGAAAAAAGAAGACCGTGTACTTGGGCCAGCCGGGTACGAAGACTTGTTAGGACCATACCCATCATCGGATGTTGTGAAGGATATATATATATATATATATATATATATATATATATATATATATATATATATATATATATATATATATATATATATATATATATATATATATATATATATACAGATCACACGCAAAGGGAGACAACTCCCTTAAACACACACTTAGTGCACATCTCTCAGATGGGCGCAGACGGAAGCCTTGAAGAGTGGAAAATTAAATTCAAGAAGAAAAATAGATGAGGGTAAAGAGTTTCACAGAACAGAGATGGTTGGAAAGGAGGAGGCACCACAACAGGCTAGCCTGGGGTTTCCTACGTCCACACAAAATTCGTGCGAAAGCAAGGCATCCCATGTGCAACGTGGACGAGGAAACGATGGAGGAATTCGACAGACCAATTCCCTCGAGCACCTGCCATCTTAGTACATATAGAAAAGGGATAGTGCGCCAACGTTACGTCACAGAGATAGAGGGTCAAGAGAGTTAGAAAGTAGGGGACAGTTTATTAATCTATTACCTTTAGACTCAACCTTATCCAGAAGAGAAGAGGAGCCAGAGCTACCCCAGATGTGAGAACAGTACTCCATAAGGATGAATAAGACCTTTATATATTTGGAGTAACTGCTCAAAAGGAAAAAAATTCTCGCAACCTGAACAGAATTGACAACTTCATAGAGGCCGCTTTAGCAACCATTGTGATATGTGGTTTCCAAGACAGTTTTTTGTTTATGTTTAGACCTAGACTGTTAATTTTATTTACACGTGAAACGGGAGAGCCATTGAAGAGGATAGGAAAGTTGGGAGGTGTTTTTGAGAAGGAGATGTGAAGAAGTTGAGTTTTTAAAGATTTGAATTTCACAACGTTGCCATGACCTCACCGGAAAATCCAATCCAGATCGGTAAGAATAGAATCGGAAAGTTGAAGACGAGAAGCAACTCTAGAAGCAAAAGAGGGAGAAGATTTGAAATGAGTAGAAAATTTAGAGTTGAATCGTCAACTGTAAGATCGTTAATGAAAAGTAAGAATAAAGTTTAATATAAAACAGAATCCTGAGGAACTCCACAGTTGACAGAAAAGGAGGAAGAGGTCGCTCCATCTACATTTGCTGAGATGGAACGATCTGAGAGAAAACTAGACAAGAGTAAGCAAAGGGAAGGAGGAAACGCAAAGGAAGGGAGCCTGGAAAGGAGCGACTCATTCCATACCCGGTCAAAATCATTGGATATGTCAAGCGCACGACACAAGACTCTCCGAAGTCTCTAAGGACAGTAGACCATAGATCAGTAAGATAGGAAAGTATGTCACCAGTTGACCTCGAGAGTCGGAAGTCATACTTGTGATCTGAGAGAAGAGTATGAGACTCCAAATGATACAGGAAATGAGTTGGAGAGTTTCAAAAATTTTAGACAGAATACAAGTGAGAGCTATAGGTCGATAGTTAGAAGTGTCAGAGGCTACCTTTTTTATTGTATCGGCTGAACAAATGCATGCTTTCAGCATTGAGGAAAAGTATTAGTATTAAGGCAGAGAGAATAGACCTGAACGAGGACAGGCTCTAACTCGGAAGCTCACTCTCTCCGAACACGAGGGCAATGCCATCCGGGCCACTGGCCTTCCTGACGTTCATAGATTTCAGGATCCCATTCACCCGATTGTTTGTAGTCACAGGAAGAGACATGGGACACCTGAGAGGAGAAGGAGTAAGAGGAAGGATGCCAGAATCGAGCAGGGTGGAATTAGATGAAAAAAGGAGGCCGAAGAGATTAGCCTTTTCAGAGGAAGTATTTGCAGCAAAACCATCTGGGCGAATAGGAGGAGGAAAGGCAGAATTACAGAAGTTATTAGAGATATTTTTGACAAGATGCCAGAAATATTTATCATTAGGAGAGCCATGGAGGTCAGCGCACTTCCTTTTTATGAAAGTACGCTTAGTCCGTCAAAGAACATCCCTGCAACGATTCCGAGCTGTATGAAAATTAGCAAGAGTGATAGGAGAAGGAGAGTTTTTCCATTCACGATAAGCATTGTCTCTCTCCCGAAGGACAAGAGAACAGTTGCCATCGAACCATGGATTTTGAGGAGAAAAAGATTTAGTTGAAGATTGAATGAATCTGCCCATCCCATCAAGGATCACTGCCCCTACCTTTTCAGCAGAGACAGAAGCGTCCCCAGAGATAAAGCAAGATTCATTCCAATGGTAGTTAGCAAAGAAGTGACACATTTCCCCCCCCCCCATTAGCTCGATTAAAGTGCCAGAAAGTACGATTAGGACATGGTGGAGTTGTTGGAGAGAGAGAATTATAACTAAAATCAATAAGATTATGGTCAGTGTTCCCAATAGGAGGGAAAATGATTTATTTATATCTATGAGGAGTAGCGATGAAGCATAAATCAAGTGTATTCAAGAATTGGCCAGGACGATCTGGAATGTGTGTGAGTTCCCTAATCAACTGCTCCAGATCGTTAAGAATGCTGAATGATTTGGCCTCTTCCCACCTTTATCAGTATGGGAGGAATCCATATATATATTCCTAAACTTAGAATTTCTTCTAAAGACGTCATTTCTGCTCTCTGAGCTTAACACGAAGAAGGCGTATGGTCCCGATGGTAATCCTCCTGTGGTTCTCAAAACTTGTGTTTCCGAGCTTGCACCATGCCTTGGTAAACTATTTCGTCTTTGTCTCCCTACTTTAATATTTAATATTGCTAGAAACGTTCGCTCATCCAGCCTGTGCCGAAGAAGGGGAACCCCTCTCAACCCTCCAACTACTCTCCTATTTCTTTGATCACCTTTCTGTCCAAACTTTTCAAATCTATCCTTAACAGGAATGTCGGGACGCCTCTGTCCCGGTGTATTTAGGACTTTGAGGGTAAGCGGTAGGCCCCCCGCTTACACCAGGGACCCACGCCCATTCCTGAACTCTCTTCAGGACCTTAAAAACGTAGGGTATGTGTAGGAACTCATACCTACCAACACCGGTTCATGACCCATTTTGGCTACTTCTGAGACCCATTTTAATCAAGGGTTCTCCCTTGGGGCTAGAGGGGCGTAGTCATCGGAGATTAAGCAAACGATTATCGGCACAATGTAGATGTATTCAGGAAAGGTCAGAGGATTGCTTACGAATTACCCTGGTGATAGGGACAGTGAGTACAGGCTTTGTGTGTTTGCAAAGGATGGAAATGATACATACACACAACCTGTACTCACTGTTCCTGTTATGAAAGTGAATCTACTTAGTGAAAGAAAATCGTTTTGATTTAACAAAGTATCTCTTGTTTTATGTATTAGGGCAGCAAAATAGGGTTTCATATATATATTTCTATATATATAGATGGGTGGCAGAAGTAATTACGAAGGCTTCACAGATCACTCAACCTCTTTAAAATTTGTGTATAAAGTGAGGTAGTGTGATCTTTCCCAGAAAAATCACGAGAATAAGAAACGCTTTAAATCTTAAGGACAGATGAAAGTTTGAGTTGTTTGTTTTTGATGAGTATGTCATACCCTTGTGAAAGATTGTGTCGAGTAGAGTGACGGAAAAGCTGAGTTTTTTGAGGCATTGAAAGCGACAATGTTTTCTCTGCCCCAGTGTGAAATACGAGAAAGATCAGAGGCTAGTTTCTCCAAGGCTGCTCTCATTGCGTCAATTAACTGTTGCTGGGATGGACATCTTTCAAATTGAAAGGAGTAGTGAAAGTTAGAGTCAACTGCATAGGAGTTGATAGGTGATGATGTAGAAGAGAAAATGTCATTTAAGGAAAGTAGGAAGGGTTATAGGATAGGAAAAATTCTTGAGAAACACCACAGTTAATAAATTTAAAAGATAAACAGTGGCCTTTTGCAACAGCTACCATTGAAAGACTGGAAAAGAAATTAGAGAGAAGAATAGAATCCGAAAAAGAGAAATTTATCAATCAAAGCTTTGTGCCAGAGTCTATTGAAATTTTTCGATAAGTTCAGCTCGAAAGAAAAAAAAATCACTGAAGTATCGAAGAGCGGAAGACCAATAGTGAAAGAGAAGGGAATGAATATCACCAGTAGAGCTTTTTTTACGAAAGCCATACTGGTGATCAGAGATAAATTTAGAAGACTTAAGATGTTTCCAAATCTTCCTGTTAAGGATAGATTCGAAAACTTTAGAAAGAACGGAAGTTTAGGAAACGAGATATTAGTTGGAGAGTTGAGAAGGATTCCCCCTTCTTCGGCACATGTTAAATAAGAGCACGTTTCGAACAAGAAGGGAAGGTTAAAGTAGAAAGACAGAGATAAAATAGTTTATTAAGGCCAAATAATTTATAAATTTTGAAAACAACCTTAGTGCTAAGCTCGGAGAGAAAACACAGATGAAGTCTTTAGAAGAAATTATAATTTTAGGCAGAAATTATAATGTTAAAAAAAACTGATTTGCTTTTACTTCTCTCCAGTCACTTTCAGCTCGTCGAATTGTTGCATTACCCACTCTATCAATACATTCGCTATTAAAACCGATACTGCTCTTCTGAATTCTCTAGTCACATTCAAGCTCCATTGAGAAGTGATCGTGCGACACTACTTTCTACTCAGTCTCCTCCCTTCTCTTTCTGACCCCAAGACTTGACCACTATGCTCAATCTTACATTTACTCTGCTGATAAAGTTTGAAACACACACCCCTTATCAATTTTCTCAAATTAATATAACAATTTAATTTAACTACGGTTCCAATATTTTTCAACTGTGATGGAAATATTATATATATATATATATATATATATATATATATATATATATATATATATATATATATATATATATATATATATATATATATATATATATATATATATATATATATATATATATATATAACAAACCCCAACGATAAAAAAACATGGCAGGTAATCAAACGACTAAACAACTCCCAAAATAATCCTCCAACACTAAACGAAGCCTTAAAAGAAAACAGCAATACTCTTCCTTCACCAAAACAACACTGCAATATCCTCGCTCAGCACTACTCAAACATCTCCTATAAACCCACTCACAACAACAATAGATAAATAATCCGATAGCTCAAACACACACACTTAGAACACAATCCAAACCCCCCCCCCCCTTCTCTCACCAGGACACTATCCAGGGAATCAAAACACCCAAAAACTCCCCATCTACAGGCCCAGATAACATCCCAAATTTACATCTAAAACACCTAGGACCCATAGCTACAACATACCTAACCCAAATATACAACAAATCTTACACATACAACTTCATCCCCGCAATATGGAAGAAGGCAATAATTACCCCCAAACTAAAACCCAGGAAAGGCCCAAACCTCCCATCTTCATACCACCCGATCTCCCTCCTATCCACACTATGCAAACTGTTAAAAACTCATTCATTCAAAAATCCAACCACTCATGCAAACCCCACAATTTCAACACGGATTCAGGAAATCCCACTCAACCACCACAGCCCTCACCACTATCTCTCAAAACATAATAAATGGCCTGAACAAAAAACCATCCCACAGGACCATACTCATTGCCATCGACATCAACAAAGCATTTGATACAGTCCCTAAACATAACCTCATACAAAAAATCCTACATTCACCTATACCCAACAATTATAAAAAATGGATTTCGAACTTCCTCTCCGATCACACAGCTCAAGTCTCCAACAAAAACCATCTTTCAAAAACAGTAAAACTAAGAAATGGTGTCCCACAGGGAGCCATCCTATCTCCTCTATTGTTTAACCTGTACACAAGACTACACAAAACACAGTCTAAAATTACCTCCATCATCCCCTGTCCTATACTACAGTAACATATTCAGAACCATTCCACCTACTGCAAACAACACACCACTAATCAAACACATACACACCATCATAACAATAAATTATCTCAACACCCGCCAACCAAATCATCTTCTCAACGAACAACCCCCCGACATAGCAAATACACAAAACATCATTACCACGCAAAACCCAAATTACCCTATCCAGATTAAGGTCAGGCCACCACCTCTAACATACAAGCATACAAACATAGATTCAATATACAAAACACACTATCCCCAATATGTCAAAGATGTATGCAAGAACCAGACACAACAGAACACCTCCTTCTGAGATGCCCCACCCTTACACAACACAGAACCCTCCATCACATCTCCTCTCTGAGAGACCTTTGGGTACGGCCGGCGGCCGTTGTGGATTTCCTAAAGGCAGTGTGGCCCTTCCAGTGAGGAAGGTCCAAGGGGCAAAAAAGTAAGTAAGTATAGTATATATATATATATATATATATATATATATATATATATATATATATATATATATATATATATATATATATATATATATATATATATATATATATATATATATATATATATATATATTTCAGGATGTAAAAATAAAAATTTGCGCCATTTTGAATGACACGACTGGTACTCTAATGTCATGCGCTTGGAAGAACCACAATTGCAGAATAGGCTTGATTGTAGGTAAGTTCTTCTCATATAGGTTTAAAATAATTATTTATAATGGTTTGGTCCTTTTTGTTTAGAAAGTTAAATATTGGTACTATAAACAATATCATAAAATTTATTTTGTTTTACTTATCCAAACAATTCACGATTCTTCTCAGTTAATAGGACTGGAAGGGCAGTTTGAAAGAATCTTAATATGGGTACATTATTTTTTGAACTTCGTCTCTCAAATAGGCAGAAGTGCAAAAGTGATTGCATAATTGTTTACGAGAAGTTTTTAGGACTAAGGTCGAGATCTGAGATTATATCTAATTAGAGATAAAATTGACTTAAGTCATTGTAAACTTTGAATTATGGAAAATTCTTGTGAGAGATTCGTTCAAAATTACATGTCGCAAAGTTTCGTTTCTTATGATGAACGCTCAAATTTCATATATAAAGTTTCCTCGTACGAGCTATGGTAAAATATTTACACATTTAATAACTACTTCAGAGAAGAAAAGAAGAAATTATTAGTGTTGTTTTATTATTTGTCGGAAAAGAAAATTGAGAAAAGCATTGATCAGTTCTTTTCTTTAGTGAATCAAATATATTAAAGGAATGTAACTAATGCATCGGTAATGGGATGGAACACAAATTAAATTCCAAACAGATTAGAGAGAGAGAGAGTTGATGTAGTGAAATCTCCAGAACTTCTCCTTTCCAGAATAGCTGTATGAATGGAATCACCGAAAGTATGTGATGAATACTCCATACAGGGACGAACTACATCTCCACACATGGAAAGCAACTAGATTGGTGTGAAAAGTTCTGAATGCGTTTCAAAACAACTAATCACTTAGTAGTGCGTTTGATGAGAAAAACAATGATCTTTCCAAAAATTATCATTTGAAAAAAGAATGCGCATTGTGGAATCGTGTATTTCCTTGGTATTATAGTTGTAAGGAAAACAATATCGAGTTGGTAGATACAGGAATTATGTTTTAGAAGCTTGGAAAACAATGTTGTTTCTCTATTTAAATTAGAAATACAAGGAAAATCAGAAATCTGTTTCTCCAAGGTCACCCTCAAGCTATTTGAAGTTGAGTGCTGTGCCTTTTAATATGAAAAGAGTATCGAAGGCTGGAGTGGTCAGCAAAAATGATAGACAGAGATTATAAAGAATAGTTAGGAAAAGAATTCAGTTTAGGACATACTTCTGTGAAACGCTACCATTGATAGATTTGAAGCATGAATGACTGATATCACAGACTAAGTGCTGCTATTGAATATCCGGAAAGAAGACAGAAAACTAGAAAAGAAGGATACAGGGAGAAGAAATTCTGAAAAATGAAGTTTAGAAATTGGAACTTGAATCGAAATCTTTTGATGTCTATCATAGCATCAAAAGATTCACCAAAAAATCTGGAAGTAAAGTTTCGATGTAATCAGGGAGAAAATGAAGGAAAATCATAAGATCGTATCTGAGATAAGTTAAGAATCGTGAAGATTCAGTAGGGAAGAAAGCCGATAAACAAAAACAAAGTTGTTTACCAAAGCATCATGCAAAACGGGAGAACTAGTTTTAAGAACTACAAGAAAGACTCCGTCAAGACCAGACGACTTCTTTTAATTAATGTGAGAGATAACGAAAATTCCATATTTAGAAAAAAATTCAAGTTTAACAGAAGGCAAGATAGCAGTCATCTTCCTTTCCTTTAAATTTCTTTCATCTTGAAATTTTTTCAATTTACACCGCATTAAGAGTATATACGTTGTTTATAATATTACAATTGCTAAATAAGTAAATATTCTGTTAATTTTTAAATCTGCAAATATGGAATATTTATATATTGTGAAATAAGAATAATCCCATAATAGGTGTACACTTATCTTTGTTTAAGGAATTAATAAGATGGAGATCTGGAAAGATCAGCACCAGAATTCTAATTCTCCTTACTGAAAATATATTTTTAAAAAAACTCATGTACGCTAGGTAAAACAAAGTACAAACAAAAAAATTCATGTACACTAGGTAAAACAAAGTACACACTAACCAAATCTCTGAAAGCTATATCGTACGAAGGCATTGAACAATGGAACGAACTTCCAAATATATATTACAGAATTAGAAACACATCCCACATTTCGAAAACAGTAGTAGTAGTAGCGGTGATAATTACAATTTTCTGATATTACATTATTGTTACGAATATAGTCATATCATATTATTTTATCATTATTACTATTAATATTAATATATAGTCTTTTATTTTAATTATTATTATTATTATAATTATTATTATTGTTACCTTTATAATTATTATTATCTGTAGTCTGTACTATTATTATTATTATTATTATTATTATTATTATTATTATTATTATTATTATTTACTATATTTATTATTGTAATAATTATTACCTTACAGTTAAGAAAAATAAAATAATTCCACGGTTTATAATTCAGGTAAGGACTTGAAAGCATTACGTTCAAAGAAAAAGGTATGACGTTACATGATTTTATGGTAGTGATGATACAAACATAAATTCATATGAATATAATAAAGAAGATGTATGACGTCACAATATTTACATTCGTATTCGGAAAATATGATGATGATGATAGGTATAATGATAAAAAGTTTAGTGAGCTATGGTGAATTAAGATATATTTTGAAAGAATTAGTTAAGAAAAGTAAATAAGGTTCTATAAATTACACGTTAGAGAGAAGATGAAAGGATCATGTCGAAGTGATAAATGTTTGGCAGTATATGGAGAATAAGGTAAATGACGGGAAGATTTTGTAATGAAATACATGTCAATATATATTAATTACGTGTTGGGGAGCCATCAGTATGTCTTTGATCATGTTTTAATGATAAAAAAATTTAGTGAACCATGGTGAGTTAAGATATATTTTGGTAGGAATAGATAAGAAATGTATGTAAGGAACTATAAATTACATGTTAGAGAGCTGATGATTTGTGTTCGACCTTGTCTAAATGTTAAAAAGTCAGGTAGTATACTGAGGTTAAGTTATGCGTTGGAGGGTGGGATTAGAGAATGAAATGTGTGTTAAGTTCTATAAAAATGAGTATTAAAGAGAAAGCAGTATATTTTTGATCGCGAGAGACAGCAGCAGAATCTAATTCGGTGGCTCAGAGATTCGCTGTTTTTTATACGGTTTCCTCTTCCCATTCCGCCCGCTTACCCCCATTTCCCCCTCCATTGTGATGAAATGTTAAGGAAAAATAAAGCTCTTCTCTGTAAATAGGTTCCGAAGATGATTATTTTTGTATCTTAATCCTTTGAAAGGGACTCCATGTACTCGTATTTATTTTCCTTAATCACCTACTTTCTCTAACCCCGGCCTATTATGATGAAAAATAAGGTAAATAAGGTAAATCTGTAAATACGAACCCAAACTATTTTTTCTTGTTATCCTAAACCTCTGAAAAGAGTCTCAGGTGTTTTATCCTCTTAATTACTACTCATTTCAGCCACCAAAACCATCTTCTGTGATACAATATTAAAGTAACTTCATGTTAGAACAGTGCCCATTGTTTTAAGACTAAATAAATTTCTCGAAACTCATTTCATCCAATCAGCTACCGTCTCCTCAGTGACGTCGTAAATCTTACCATATCTTATTGGCAAACACAAGCCAATCCGCATTTAGCTTATACATGGCGTCAGAATCATAAACGCTTCTTGTTGGTTAACATGTTCCAGGCAGTTTTCAGTATCAGATTCTATGTGGAGTATAGCCTTGTTATTTAGTATATATACCATCTTGCTATTAAAAACATGCTACGTCTTCGTCGTTATACAGCCATAGAAGATATTATATGAGTAGATGATGGAATGACTCTGCTCATGCCTTTGTGATAAAGTTAAGTCATGCTTGGAGAATCAAATTAAATATTGAATAGTTTCGAGGTGAAAAATAAATGAAAAGTTCTATGACTTGCGTACCAGATAGATACGAGGATGACTTTGCTCGTGCATTCATTACAAAAGATAGAATAAATACAGAGAATTAAGTTATATGTTGGAGGGAATAGGATATGAAGTGCATATAAAGGATCAATAGACTCTGTGTTAGAGGAAATAGGCATATCTTTGATAGAAAGTTAAATGGATTATTGCGAAATAAGAAAAATGATGAAAGAAATAGATAAGAAATGTATGAGAGCTTCTATAAACTGTATATTAGAGAGAAGATGACATCTGTTCGAAGTGTTTAAAGTCGGGTAGTATGTAGTACTTAAGTCACATCTTGGAAGTGTTAGGACATGAAATGTATGTTAAGTTCTATAAATTGCATGCTAATAGAGATGCTGAAATATCTTTGACCATACCTATGCGTAAAAATATAAGTTGAATATGAAGAATTAAGTTAAATGGTTATGAGTTTATGTTAATATAAAGTTGTGTAATTTGTATGCTAGATAGAAGAATTCACGTCTTTGTTCATATTTTAATGATAAATTAGAGTTAAACTTGGAGAAACAAATTAAATGTTAAATAGTTTTTGAGGTGAATTGTGAATGAAAAGTTCTATGACTTGCGTACCAGATATATACTAGCATTACTTTGTTCATACAATAAGTACAAAAGGTAGGTCCCTGGCACTGGCACCCTCCAGTTCACGCTTCTACTATATATATATATATATATATATATATATATATATATATATATATATATATATATATATATATATATATATATATATATATATATATATATATATATATATATATATATATAATAATCATCGACAAAATGATTATTGAGCAAGAATGTTAATCAATAGTAAAGATATTTTGTTCAATGAAAGATTGCACAACTATTAAATAAAATATTTTGCAAGGAAACCTTTCGTGATAAAACTTTTTACGTATTTTTTCATGTTCGGCATTCAAAAATCTACAGGAAATATTTTTTTAGTAAAATCTTTACTGACTAATAATATAATATGTAATTAGTTTTTCATAATTCCAAGCGTTTTCTGAGAAAAACTTTTCCAGTAACTCATATCGAACTTCTTTTAAACTCCCATCTATGTCTGGTATGACGAAAGAAAATTTTTTTTCAAATTTTTTTAAATTAATTTGGAATATCTTTTAGAGAAAATGTTATCATGATTCGAAATATATAATTAGTTTTCATAATTCCAAATGGTTACTGAGATATGATCATTTGAAAATAGAGGATGTCGGAATAACTTGCAAGCATGCTTCAGTTTTCTTCGAATTTCTCGAAATAGCACTTTTCAAAAGAAAACATTCATGAAATAAAAACAAGTCAGCAGTGGCGGCTCGTGGCTTCTGAAAGTGAGGAAGCACAACAATACAATAGTCTATATATATATATATATATATATATATATATATATATATATATATATATATATATATATATATATATATATATATATATAATATATAATAATAATATATAATAATAATATAATAATATAATAATATAATAATATAATAATACGTGGCTAAACTCTATGAGAAGCCACCAACGTATCTCAAACAATATGATGCTTACAAGAAAACTAATAACATTTGGAATCAGCGTTGAAAACTAGTATGGAAAACAGATTAGTAACACCTCACTCTAATAAAATTTATGCCAGACTAACTAAAAAGGAAAGATTTCTGCAAGATGTTGCTTACGCATGCGCAGTATCATCCTAAAATGTGAGGCAAATTTTAATGTTGGAAAATAATTTCTCCGTAACTTATAAAGTATTTTTTTTTTAGGCTTTTCAATTTTAAGCCAAATAAAATACTTCATTCGAAAGACAGGACTTCACCTTACAGAACATATGAAAAAAAAGTAAAATGAAATTCCATTAAAATTAAAAAGTTTGGATAAAAATAAAAAGGTAAGAAAAATCAATTGCCTCCCTTCGGGAAAAATATACGAAACATTTATTTTAAATAAAAAGCACAGTTACCATGGAAACGAGGAGGCTTCCAAATATGTTTCCATGGTAACCATGCATGAACCGATATATATATATATATATATATATATATATATATATATATATATATATATATATATATATATATATATATATATATATATATATATATATATATATATATATATATATATATATATATATATATATATATATATATATATATATATATATATATATATATATATATATATATATATATATATATATATATATATATATATATATATATATATATATATATATATATATATATATATATATATATATATATATATATATATATATATATATATATATATATATATATATATATATATATATATATATATATATATATATATATATATATATATATATATATATATATATATATATATATATATATATATATATATATATATATATATATATATATATATATAGAATATAAATTTATATTTTACGCCTTGTATGAAAAATGTTAAATTTTAAAGTCGGAGTTGCTTAACTTAATTTTTGAATTAAAATGTTATATTTTTATTAAATACTAACGGAGGCACTGCCTCCCCCTCCCCCCAAAAGCCGCCACTGCCAGTCAGTATAACGTTTTCTCGAACTTTGAGGGTAAACTAGAAGCAATTAGAGGAAGGTTTTCACGAAGTTTGATTCCGAATTTTTTTTTTTTTTTTTTTTTTTTTTTTTTTTTTTTTTTTTTTTTTAAAGTTATCACCATCACTCACGGGCAGAGCCCTATTCGAGGAGTGTGGTTCTTAGCCAGGGAAATTGAGTTATATGTTATTTCTGACCTAAGATGATAAGTTACACAAATTATTTGGGTTTTTGGATAGGGAAACCCTGCTCCGGTACAGACCAATCAAGTTGATTTTTTCCACCGGTGGGCGTGGTTTCAAATTCTTGATAGGCGACCTTCTCTGTAGGAGCAATTTAGAGAGAATGTGAAATTGTATGTGTTGAAATAGCGTGGAATGTTGTAAGTGTTGGCTATGTTTTTAAGCGATGTGTGAGTATTGAGATTAGCGTAATAATACACTTTGCCGTAAACTGTAATTAATTAACTACAGAAAATCTCCTACAAACGACAATTTTTTATGTCCGTTCAGGTAACTGGGTCGGAGGTTCGAGCCTCGATCGAGTGTGTACTTTGCAGTACACACGCGAGAACGAGGTACGAACCTCTTTCTCCTAAGCCAGAGAAAAACTGACTTTACCCACTGAGCTACCGCGAATTGCGGTTCAAATAGAAACATTCATTTGAAGAGCAAAAATTTGGAAAAATGAAAATTTCAAATTTTCCAATCACTTTTGAGCTTGTACTAAACCGCCTAAGCCACCATATATTAGACTGAGCTCAGGTCTTTTAATTCCTACATATGTTTCTAATTCTTAATGTAAAAAACAAAAAGAAAATATGAAATATTAAGTATTTGATGAAGAATTTAATGAAAAAGAGTCGATGGGTACCCTGACGAGACGATGGGAGGTTGCGGGTGTGTTCAGACCCAGTTAAAAAACACTCCATAGAATCTTTTCATTCAAAGTATTTAAATTTAAGGTTTACTTCTTTAAAAATATTATTCTCTTTTCATGTTCATAAAAAATGGTTCATTTTTAAGTTGGAGGGATCCCTTGAAGTTTCATATAAATTACGGGAGCTCTTATCTGTTAACTTTCTCACCCTAGGAGGTATATATATATATATATATATATATATATATATATATATATATATATATATATATATATATATATATATATATATATATATATATATATATATATATATATATATATATTTATTTAAAAAGGAACTGGGACCAATGCTTGTTACATGGAGAAGTTAGAAAAGGTGGAATTATGGGATGGTGAAGATGAAGAACCACATCAGGTATATATATATATATATATATATATATATATATATATATATATATATATATATATATATATATATATATATATATATATATATATATATATATATATATATATATATATCTTATCTTCTGTTTTAATTAATCTCCCGAATGAGTTGAACTTCGTAAAGGCGCTCTTTCTAAAGAAAGAATTACCAGGATTTTTAATTGACAGCGTGTTGAAGAACTAGTTTTAACGTAGAATTTGAGGATGTATTTTCGTCAAATAAAAAGTATCTAAGGAAATTCTTTATATGAATAGAATGAGTTGTGAACTTTAACGTAGAATGAAATTTATATTAAAAACCAATTAACCCAGTTCAAATTCAGATTAGTTTTTTCTCAGTTGAAAATAAAATTTGAAAGCAATCGAAATTTATATTTATTTTCACTTTAATAATTGATACTATGTAAAATGAAAGGCAAAAATAAAAAATTAAATTAAAAAGCAAAGAGAAATTATTTATTTCGCCAAATGAAAATCCGCTTTATGAATTATCTTGGAGCCAATAAAATTTCATCCTAACAGTTGTCAAGTACTTATTTAGATACTTGCGGATTTTATTGCTTATTAACACATTAAAAAATTTATTTGTAATTAAAAATATTAAAGAATAATATATTGCTTAATAACAACGATTTACAGTTACTGAGGGTTTTATCACT
>SEYY01014668.1:12500-14622 GCA_009176605.1 Armadillidium nasatum | reverse complement strand
CGTACATGTCCAAATATCAAATGTTACGCTATATGATGCACATTTTCCAATGTCTTCTTTAATAGTTTGAAACATTTCGTCGTATAAAGCTGACAACTTAGATGTTGCAAGAACTTTGCGAGTTGGTGGCTCGTAATCGGGATTCAGTAAGTTCAAAAGCTCCCTTTAAATAAATAGAGATAAAATAATTGTTATTGAGAATGCTGATTTACAATAAATAAACATAGTTTTGTTGTATATATATATATATATATATATATATATATATATATATATATATATATATATATATATATATATATATATATATATATATATATATATATATATATATATATATATATATATATATATAAGAATAAATAATTGTTATTGAGAATGCTCATTTACAATAAATAAAGTTTTGTTATATATATATATATATATATATATATATATATATATATATATATATATATATATATATATATATATATATATATATATATATATATATATATATATATATATATATATATATATATATATTAGATGAGCTCATCTTCAGAATTTATTAAAATTAATTTATTTTATTTTCTTTTACTGTAAATGTATTTTATTTTAATTGATTTAATAATTTGAATATTACTTTAAATATTATTTGAAAACTACTTTTTAATTAGCGACTATGATTCTCAGAGTCATTTTTCGGTTTAGTGAATTTTGAAAGAAGCCGGATGGAACCAATATAGAATATACACGTTAATAAGATAATTATAATAAGTTTGGTACTTGTTTTTGTGCTTTAATATCTAAGTGGTTTAATAATTAAAATATCTGATATATAATATTTTTCTGATATATTAAAAAAAGTTGTTAAATATTTATCAGCGAAACTTTGTGATAACATTATAATTCTTATGTGCCAAATGATTATAACGGAAGACTAAATCGTGATCTAGTTCACTTCAAGATAAAACAAAAAAAGACCGTACAAATCCATCATATATATATATATATATATATATATATATATATATATATATATATATATATATATATATATATATATATATATATATATATATATATATATATATATATATATATTCCTACCTGAAAGCCGGCGATTCCACTGATCTAAAAGGTAGTAAGTCAGCAGCTATCCATTTGGTTAATGCCTTATCAATTTCCTCGCGACTTTTTTCAGGCAGTTGTTCTGTACTTCTCTTTTTTCTTTTTAAAGACTGCTTAGATTGCAAAAAATTTTCAATCGAAGGGGGACCTTTTCCTTTTTTAGATTCAATATTCTTAAAAATATCAGGATGGCATCTAGACAGGTGTCTCCGCATATTAAATGGCTTTGGTAATAACTTTAGTTGGCAAATTTTGCACTTCTTTTTACCCGCAGAAATGTTTTGTTCAAAGCATGAATCAAGATCCTTAAATTTTATGGTACATGAAAGACTTCTTGATTGTCCAGTTTCTATTTGTGGATTTGTTTCGGCAGATACAGATTGAATCACTTCGAAATCATCAGACGTCTCACTTGGTATATCAGTATATGTGCTCATAATGCTTAAAAAATAATGGTACAGAAAAATTTATAGAAATATTAATTAAGCTGAAATAAATATATATATATATATATATATATATATATATATATATATATATATATATATATATATATATATATATATATATATATATATATATATATATATATATATATATATATATGCAAAGTGTAATTCAAAGAGATATCTCATGTGTTATTACTTTATATGCACGTAAAACACACACAGCTGAAATAAAATGTGAAATTTTTATACGAGAAGGTCCCTTCAGATGGAACAAGGGAGGATGGGCAGAACCTTCCGATACGTATATAAATTCAAGAAACAACTGGCGGAAAAAGGCCGCTCCGCCACTTTTAAAGGGGAAAAAAATGCCAAGTACCCACCTTTGACGTGCCAGATTGAATAATTATAATTAATCAAATCGAATTTTAATTAATTAGAGATTAATATGAAAAAAAAACTACTTAAGAAAACAAACCAAATGATGTGAAGAAAATGGTGTGAAAATACATAGAAACACCGTTATTTGTTTTACAAATTTTCACTTTTAGTGAAAAGTT
>SEYY01014668.1:0-7500 GCA_009176605.1 Armadillidium nasatum | reverse complement strand
GAATCGAAAAGATTGGGCATATATTCTACATATATATATATATATATATATATATATATATATATATATATATATATAATATTAATTATATATATATATATATATATATATATATATATATATATATATATATATATATAATATATATATATACACAAACCCAGATAGGGCCAGACTGCACATTAGCATCCATCCATAACTCAAAAACTACTAATCCTACTTTAAAAAGGATTATATTTTTGAAATCCTTGTCGAATTTTAGGTAAGAAAAATTGGGAAATAAAAAATAAATTCTTATAATAAATTTTTTTACATAAGTAAATTTTACTTTTTTATAAGCCTCGCAAAGAATCGTACGTCAGGCAATGACAGTTTTTTTTTTTTAAATTTTTAGAAATTGGAAAACATGGGAAATACCCCAAATCGTCGACAATATCATCATCACTCACGGGTCGGGGGCAGAGCCCCCCGTAGACAAATGATCGGTATCGCATCAAAATTAAATTTTTAGTTCATCGCTTAGCAACACCCTTACCAACTCGCTTCATACAACGCACTAATGTGATTTTTTTACACTCCTTATATTTTAATTTTCAAGTTGTCGTACATTTTATATATATATAAATATTTTTTTAAAATTTTTTAAATAGTTTTCTCACTGCAAATTACCAAGGATTTCAAAAAATATATCCTTTTTAAAGTAGGATTAGTAATTTTGAGTTATGGATGGATGCTAATGTACAGTCTGACCCCCAGATAGATATACAGGTATACCTCGTTTTACGGCGCTTCGCTCATACGGCGCTAAAATATTTTTCGGCGCTTGTCTCGCTCTTACAGCAACCATGCGCTGTACAGCTTTTAATCAACAAATTTCCCATGCGGCGTTCAGTTTGAACGCAGCATTCATAACACGCGCATCGCTCTCCACTTGACCGCCAAATTTAATACAGTAGTGTTACAATTGTGTTAATACGCATTTATATTACGTATATACCTTCACTGTATATCCATATAGACATGGCCCCTAAGACTAGTGAAAAGAAGAGTCGGAAGTCACTTTCATTGGAGAAAAAAAGTTAGAAATGATTCACTTACATGACCAAGGCATTTCGACGGAATTGCTGGTATCTCACGATGAACCTTTAACAGATGAAGATTTACTTTTACTCGATGAGCAACGTAAATTATTTCTAGAGGCTGAATCTGCTGTTGATGACGATGATGACAACGAAATTAAGGGAAATGTCTACAAAAGATTTAGAGCATTATGTAGGCCTACTGCAATACAGTTGTGAAAGGATTTGAATCAATTGACAATAACTTTGAGAGAAGTTCGAAAGTTGGCAAAAGATTGCTAAACGACATCACATGCTACACTGAAATTCTTCTTCTTCGAGAGAGAGATGCTCAATGAAGCAAACGTCATTGACATCTTATTTTAAGCCAGTGCCGCAAATACCCGCACCTTCAAATCCTATCATTCAACAGCCATCATCGCCTCAACAACCATCAACATTAACGCTAGACTCTCCACCAAGCAAGAGAATTAGATTCGTTGAAGGGTCAGATGACGAGTCTCACTAATCCCCTTCAACTTCCTTCAATGATATTAATAAAGTTTTTAAAGCTAAAATGTATTATTTTTATTTTATTTACCCTTCATTACGTATTTCATTTTTAAATTGAAACCGTTATTTTTAGCCTAGCGCTATTGCGCAAATAATAAATGATAGTGTAAACAAGTTTTAAGGTGTTCATATGTTGTAACGAGTGAAAAAAAAAAGCAAGTGACTCGCATTGCGGCGGTGGTCTGTAACCATACCCGCCGTATTACCGAGGTATACCTGTACGCTATTTAAACCAACGCGACAATATATTTCGGCAATTTCAAAAACTTTAAAAGGTTTCCGTCAAAATTTCTTACAGATGGGGGTTCGAAGTTGCAGTGAATCGTATATGAAAAAAAAAAATCAAATTAGTCAACTTTTGGGGTTAAAGAAAAATTGTTTGCCAAACATTCTCTTACAAATATTGATGGACATTCCGAAATGTTATAGATCCATTTTCATTTTCTCACCGAGTATATTATTACTCACTATATATATACTCGTATATATATATATATATATATATATATATATATATATATATATATATATATATATATATATAATATATATATATATATATATATATATATATATATATGCAATGAAATCCATTCTATTCTCCAAAGATGAGAAGGAAAAGGAGGCATTTTATATCAAGTGTGTCACGATGGTTTGCAGATATTTGATGATAAGAGTTTGCTTCAGCTTAAGCTCTTTGCAGAGAAGGCAAAGATAAACTCATGTTAAGACTAGAAGTAAATCGAAAAGATACAACTAAAGCTGTGCTTTCCATCAATTTTAGTTACCAATACAATGATTTAACTTGTGATGTATTCTAAAGGTAGCGAAATCATTATTAAAATATAATACTTAATTGCAAGATCTTTACAGTCCTCTTAGTTTAACATTAAATACCTTGTAGATGTTTCACCTCTTTTTACAGATAGTGTAGATAATTTTCTTTTTCCAATGAATAAACTAAAAAGCCCCAACTACAATTATATAGTTGGCAACCACTAAAACCAAATTTGAAGGACAGCTCTAAAAAGTAGCTCGACTATTCACATAGTTGTGATGAAAAGAGAGCTTATGGTAATTATAATAACAGCAAACCCACGAATCAGAGTGAAATATAAAAGACTTAAGAAGAAGGGTGAGGTAGTCCAGCTTTGAACGTACTTATGTGAGTGGAGGTGACCGAAAGAAATGTTTTGAATGGGAAAATGATGTGCTGCAAGTGTCAACTGTAGTTTTGAGTAATGAATGAGAACTGAAACCAAAATTCTAATACAACTGTCTCAAACTAAATGGAATTAAAAGAAATATTTACTATAGAAAATTTAGTTTGATATATATATATATATATATATATATATATATATATATATATATATATATATATATATATATATATATATATATATATATATATATATATATATATATATATATATGCCTGTGGGAAAAAACCCTGTCGAGAGTGCGTAAAAGCTTGTCTTCTATGTTGCAGGTGCCAACTTCCAACAAAACAGCAATCAATACACGGATAAAGAGGCCAACTGTAAACACACACACACCCCTACACCTACACACTGCCAAACAGAAATGTTTTTACTCCATAAAAAAAAGAAACACACCATTGATATACAATTATACTTACTCTATTGAAGTAGTGCTTCCTATAACGCTCTTCACATTCTCGTGGATGCCCTTCAACTCTACATCACTAGCAGTAATATTAGTGTTAGCAGTGGCAGTTGTAGTGTTAGCAGTGGCAGTTGTAGTAGTGGTAGTTGTGGTTAGATTACCATTCACCAGACTTTGGGTTTCAGATTCAACCACACCAGAATTTTTATCAAAGCAATCCTCACTGACTTCCAAATCAGACGAGCTTACAGGCATTACTTTGTAAATTTAGTTTGCAATTATATAATTATTATTGAATTCAATTATTAATTATTATTATTAATTATTAATTATTATTATTAGTAGTAGTAGTAGTAACAGACGAGGTTTTGTATCATGCAGCTGATAAAAATGAAAAGTGCCTGAAAAAATAATTTATTCTGAAATACATATACAGTATTTAAGCGTACAATGATAAAATTAGGGAAGAGAATTAGGAAATGAAAACGAAATTGGAATTGGGGCAACACCCATGAAAAGATTGGAACAAAAATAAATAATTAAATAAAAAAATATCTTTTTAAAACCAAAAGGAAAAAATAGGGCAGCTAAATTATTAAATATATATATATATATATATATATATATATATTATATATATATATATATATATATATATATATATATATATATATATATATATATATATATATATATAATATATATATATATATATATATATATATAAACCTAGGAACACCAGGGAAGACTAAAAGCTACTGACCCTGGGAAGCAAATAATGCAACCTTCTTTTAAACATTTTACATCAATATTTAAAAAAAAAAAAACCACACACACACACACACATCAAAATCCAAATATCCTTATCAGACTGATAAATCCTACAATTGATAACAGTACAGCGACCTTACAGTCAAACAAACAAACAAACATACACACACACAGACAGAAATATATTATATATATATATATATATATATATATATATATATATATATATATATATATATATATATATATATATATATATATATATATATATATATATATATTAAATGCTTGTTTCCAAGCAATACTACGTCAACAAATAAATGAATGAATACATTTTTTTAAGCCCTTTAAAATATATACACATGTATATGTGTACTTTAATATTTTACATATATATAATATATATATATATATATATATATATATATATATATATATATATATATATATATATATATATATATATATATATATATATATATATATATATATATATAATAACCCAAATCGGGTTAGAAAAGCTGCGTACAAGCAGTACACAACCTCTCCCACCAGAGTCTTTACGAACACTAAATGTCTCTTGATGACGTATTGCCAGTAATAAGGCCGAATAGTAAGTAAGCAAAAACGTCAATTCAAACTCTAGTCAATAGGTTGCTATCACACACATTAAAGTTAGCAACCAGCTGATAATACACTCTGAATTGTTTTTTTAAGTTCGAAGGTTATCGAGGAGAGACTAATATGACATAACTGATATTAAAGCATAACAACAAAAAATAATAATAATAATAAAGATTAATTATTATCTTAAAAGTACATTATTATTATTATTATTATTATTATTATTATTATTATTATTATTATTATTATTATTTTTTTTATTACTATTTATTATTTATTATTTATTTATTTATTTATTTATTCTCAACAAAGTATTTCCACTATGGTATTTCTCCCACAAACGAAAAAAAATTCTCGTCATCCCTTTTATCCCCTCTAAGGGGGGATAAATCTATAGGGAGGATATGTATAATATTAATATGAGGGGGAAAGAGGGTCAAAAACGAAAAATAAACGAAGGAGAGGGGAACATTTTAGACACGGTACTACAGCCTATAAAAGCTCCAGCTGCCTCGTCCCTAATCCTACCTAATATATATATATATATATATATATATATATATATATATATATATATATATATATATATATATATATATATATATATATATATATATATATATATATATATATATATATATATATATATATATATATATATATATATATATATATATATATATATATATATATATATATATATATATATATATATATATATATAATATATTTTTTTTTTTTTTTTTTTTTATATTATATATATATATATATATATATATATATATATATATATATATATATATATATATATATATATATATATATATATATATATATATATATATATATATATATATTAAAAATATATTTATTTCCCTGTAAGTAAAAAGAAAAAAAAGTTCCAATGACAAGAAGAAGACTAGAGGCAGTCAGCATAAAAATCTTCCCCTGGGGCCTGGGGCCATCCATAACTTTACATGTTTTACAAGTAAGAATTTCATTTGAATGTCTATGAGATCGAAAATTTATACCGTAAATCCCAGGGAGTTAAATTTACTCAAATTTGATTTGTTTTATATATATATATATATATATATATATATATATATATATATATATATATATATATATATATATATATATATATATATATATATATATATATATATATATATATATATATATATATATATATATAATATATATATATATATAAATTTTTTACAATATAAGTGTAAAATCTTTACTTCGTAACAATTAAAACTTTTCTTCGTACAAAAGGCAATAATCTTTCTGGTTCCTCCTCTTCTCGCCTTTTCTGGCATTTTGCAAAAAAAAAAAAAAAAAAAAAAAAAAAATGTCAATTTTAACATTCCTTCTTCCTCTTTCCCTCCTCTAGTACCTTCTGACGGCACAACTGACATTCTGCCTTCTTCTAAAGCTAAAGTCTTTGCTCAAAATTTTGCCTCAAATTCAATCTTGGACTATTCTTGAGCTATTCCACCTTCTTCAACTTCTCCAACTCATTTATGCTTAATATTTTAATTTCTTCTAAAGATGTCATTTATGCACTCTCGGAGCTTAACACTAAGAAGGCGTACGGTCTTTATGGTATCCCTCCTGCGGTTTTCGAAATTTGTGCTTCTTAGCTATTTCGTCTCTGTCTTTATTTCAACTTTCTCTTCTTGCTGGAAACGTGATCTCATTCAGCCTGTGTCGTGAAAGGGGGATCTCTCTCAACCCTCCAATTACTATCCCATTTTTTTTTACCTCCGTTCTTCCTAAAGTCTTCGAATCTATCATTAACAGGAAGATTTGAAAACATCTCAATTCTTCTAATCTTATTTCTCTGATCGCCAGTATCCCTTTCGTAAAAATCGCTCTACTGGTGATCTTCTTTACTTTCTCTGACACTTGATCCTCCGCTCTTCGGCATTTCGGTGAAATCTTTTGCTGTCGTGCTGGACATAACGAAAGCCTTCGATAGAGTCTGGCACAAAGCTTTGATTTTTAAACTTTCCTCTTTCGGAATCTATCCTTTTCTCTGTGGCCTTCTCTTCGATTTCCTTTCCAATCGTTCTATAGCAGCTTTTGTACACTGTCACCGTTCATCCCTTAAATCTATTAATAGTGGTGTTAGTCAGGGTTCTGTCTTAACCCCATCACTTTTCTACTTTTCATTAATGACCTCATCTCTATTACTTCATTACTTATCCACTCTTATGCTGATGACTCCACCCTTCATTACTTCTTTCAGTTTGAAAGACGACTCTCTCAAGTCATTAATTGAAGCAAGGAGGGTAGCCTTCTAGCAACTAACCTCTGATCTTTCTCATATTTCAAATGGTTGTTGTTGAATTGTTGCGTCACTAGCTCTACACCATCGCTATTATAATGGACACTGCTTTTCTGAATTCTCCCGTCGTATATCGACCTCCAAGAGAAGGGCTTGTGCGACACGCCTTTCTACACAGTCTCATTCTTTTTCTGTTCAACAGGTTCCAGTATTTCGTCAACTCTGGTGGAAATTTGGTCTCTGGCCTTTGCCCACCAGAGGAGACAAAAAAAAAAAAAAAAAAAAAAAAAAAAAAAAAAAAAAAAAAACCCCGAATATATATTTTTTAAAATATATATTTTCAGTAACAGCAGAAAATCACTATATATATATATATATATATATATATATATATATATATATATATATATATATATATATATATATATATATATATATATATATATATATATATATAAATCTTTATTCAAAAGTATACTTCAGTACCAGTATACAAACCTAACATTAATTCAGTGTATATTTCAGAATCACTATACAAATATTCATTCA
>SEYY01014667.1:22500-25000 GCA_009176605.1 Armadillidium nasatum | reverse complement strand
TAGCCGGCGGTAGTTTACACTTGCTCAAGACGCCCAAGTAATGCCTCGAAATCACGACGAACCTTAGCGGATATTGACAGGGCATGATTATGAACTGCAAATTAAAACTGCTGGAGTGGTCCAGTGGTTAATTGTTGGACTTTGGCTAAAAGGTATATAGTTCGATACTAGGTAAAGGATTTGGATGTGTTTATACATGTGGAAATCAATCGACAGGGTGTTATAGCCCTAAAAAAAAAAGTTGAAAAAAATAATACACAAATTAAGATAAACTTGTTGAATATTGTTTTAGTGAAAGCTCTATACCAGCCGGGGTCTACATGGACCCCCGGGGGACTACATAGACCCAAGGGGACCATATAGACCCAAACGAACCACATGAACCCCCAGGGGACTGCATGGATCTTTAAAGACCACATGGACCTTCTAGAACCACATGGATCCCCAGGGGACTACATGGAACCAAGAGGACCATATAGACCCAAAGGAACCACATGAACCCCCAGGGGACCACATGGACCTTCTAGGACCACATGGATCTTCTAGGACCACATGGACCCCCAGGAGACTACAGAAGCTTGTATTGGATTATTTATTAGCTTTTACCAACCCACAAATAAATATTTAATGTAGGAATACTACATATGAGTATATGGGGGTCCATATACGTAAAGTTAGGATTCAGGGGGTCCGGGGTCCGGGGTCCAGGAGTCCGGGGATCCGGAAGTTCAGGGGTCCAAGGGGTTCGAGGATCTACATACGTAAAGTTAGGACTCAAAGGGTCCACAAGAAAAAAAAAGATTAGAAACCCCTGCTCTATATTATTCATTTCTTGTATTCTGAAGTAACCTCATGAAGATACATAACATGATAAGGAAGATGGACTCTTATATAAGAGAAATGTTGAAGGAATGAGAAAGTTAAAATCTTATATAAGAAAAATGTTGAAGGAATAAGGAAGTTAGACTCTTATATAAGAGAAATGTTGAAGTAATGAGGAAGTTAGACTCTTATATAAATGTTGAGGGAATGAGGAAGTTAGACTCTTATATAAGAGAAATGTTGAAGAAATGAGAAAGTTAAACTCTTATATAAAAGAAATGATGGAGGAATGAGGAAGTTTGACTCTTATAAAAGAAAAATGCTGAAGAAATAAGGAAGTTAATCTCTTATGTAAGAGAAATGATGAAGGAATGAGGAAGTTAGGCTCTTATATTAGAGGGATGATAAAGAAATGAGAAAGTTAAACTCTTATATAAGAGAAATGATGAAGGAATGAGGAAGTTAGACTTATATAAGAGAAATGTTGAAGAAATGAGGAAGTTAAACTCTTATATAAGAGCAATGTTGAAAGAATGAGGAAGTTAGAACTCTTATATAAGAGAAATGTTGAAGGAATGAAGAAGTTAGACTCCTATATGAGAGAAATGCTGAATGAATATTTAATGAACATAAAATCCTTTCAAGAAATTTTAAGTAATAATCAGTGTAATGAGAAATTTAACTGAAAAAAAATAAAGTAAAATTTAATTTAAATATTAAATAATTTAAAAGTTAACAGTACTTGATTAAAATCATGGAAAATGTATACAAAATAGTAACTATAATGATTATTAATGTTGCGTGGATAGAAGACTTGAAATCTCAAATCATAAAAAGGAGACACCATTCTTTTTTAAAAATATTTAAACATAAAAAAAAATTAAAACAAACGGAGACACATAATGTCCTACACAGAAATCAAAAGAATACAGATGAAGAGAATGATGGATCTGCCATTTAAATAATGAATATGCAAGGGTTCATAACAGTTCCAAGTCATTACGACAGCTTAATGAATTTTGGGGTGTTTTGTGTGTTTTGTGTGTTAACTATAAATTTCATATTACTTAATTAAAGCCGAACAGAAAGAAGGCAAAGGAACTAATAAAGAAATGATATATTGATTAAGGTGTTGTTCAGAGAGTTTCTTCAACAAAATTCTGGAGAATAAAATGTTCAGAGTAATTCTTCAGATAAATCTAGTGATTAAGATGTTCAGAGGGATTCTTTAAAAATCTGGAGATTGAGATTTGGTTCAGAGAGATTCTTCAAAAAAATCTGTGCATTAAGATGTTGTCAGAGAGATTCTTCAGAAAAATCTGGAGATTAAGATGTTGTTCAAAAAGATTCTTCAAAATAATCTGGAGATTAAGACGTTGTTCAGAGGAATTCTTCAGAAAAATCTGGAGATTTAAGTTGTTGTTCAAAGAGATTCTTTAGAAAAATCTGGAGATGATTAATAAAAGCAAAGACAGAGATATAGACATGGAAAACAGTTTTTTTAAATCGTTTTTCTTTTAAAACGTGTTTTCATATTAATTTTTTTCATTGCATTCATTTTTACTCAAGGTTAATGTGCATAAACTTATATTCTTATGTTATCATATTCTCAACAGAAACTATAATAAAATAAGCTTACAATAACCCATAATTTGTGAATTTTAAATTTTGAACATTG